>APFE031585996.1:68042-92621 GCA_000404065.3 Pinus taeda | reverse complement strand
GGGGGCCAAAACAAGTAAAGTCACTCTGCATTGGAGATTGGCCAAGGTAACATAGAGCATTCTCGAACACCTATGTTGTCTGGACGGTTTAATTTTTCAGGCAGTTAGATGCAAGGCTAATATAGTGGCAGATCACTTAGCAAATTATGGCATCGATAATCCCTTTGCCAATTTGGATAGCTGTTGGCAGGAAATCACATGCACGGAGCTGAGAAACAGGTGCACTCTTCTTTTGAGGCAGGACATTATTTAATGAAAGAGGAGTCTAGGGGTACGAAGATCTTCCCTGTTAGTGGAGAATGACGCCACCCAATCGAAGGGATGCAAGGATAAAGGGTCAGCAGGCTAAAGGAGTACAAGGATGGAAGTGGCATTCAATGCACAAGCATGTAGGGTCTGTTCCAAGGAGCACAATGAACAAAAATTATGGGCACCGCTGGCATCAAAACAAAAAAGAAGCCACTTGGCACTCACCGAAATGGTTCAAGTGTGGTAGATTTAATTATAAGGATTCGACTTATCAACAAAAATGTGAAAAATGGAGCAGAAGTTATTATGAATGGACGTGCGATCATAAGTTGACGAGATGGGGAGCCTTAAGTGATTCATGGTTTCCCTCTTCTATAATTACAGTTCCCAAATGCAAGAGCAATGCTCTGCTCTCCAACGGATACTAGCATCATCTCAATTGTGCTCTCAGAAGGTTTCGTTTCTCTGTTCTTTGTCATAGGAGAATGATGCGGGAAGGTAGTCGAAATGCTTCAGCCAATAAAGACCTGCAGCATGCTCGAGAGGCTACAAAAAGAGAACTTCGCAGAAGGAAAAACGCAAAATTGAGGAACTGGAAGCAATTGTTGCTGAAGAGGAAGAGAACCTGGAGGAAAATGAACTGGAAAAGGAAATGGAATGGGTTCAGGATCCCGACACGACAACAACACGGGCAACTCAATTTGTCTGCACTTAGGCGGAAATGTGGCGCATGAAGACAATGTTAGTGAAAGCTATCAATATGCAAGGGGAGTATCTCAATCATGCTCACCAAGCCATTTCAGTCTTATCTGTGGATCATACGACAGTTTTGGAAGCACTAGACTTCAAAATCAGTTCGCTAGAGCAACAATTTGGTAACATATCCAAAAAGTTGATAGTGTTAATAAGTCTTCTGGGACATACCATATGCCAGGATGCCGCTGTTGTGGGGGAAGGGGCGGAGGAGACCATGGGAACCAGTCAGGGGAAGCATTCTTCCCAGTGTCCACCTCTGCTCGGTAAAGCCACAACTTTGGCCAGCCAGGATACCACCACCAAGGACTACATCATTCTCGGGCTGTAATGGGTTACTATGGGAGTCTCAGTGTGCTTTCATGGTTCAACACTTGTTCTGTTTTGGTTACGTAAGTTTACTGGTCTTGTAGCTGGTACTCTGTTTCTTATATTATCTATCCATTTACTTAGTTTTCCTTGTCTATCTCGGAGGACCTTTTGGTCTGTTTGGTCTCTGTTTTGCCAGATGCTTAGATGGATTACTTGTTTGGTTTTCCCCAACCTTTCTCTATGTCGCCCTGCGTGGTGAGCCTTGGGGATTTTTTGACAGTCTGGAAGGTTATGAAGCATTGTAATCGGGCAAGGGAGTCGCTCTCTAGTCTGCACGAGCAGACCTTTTTGTACTCTATGTATTCTATGTCTTAATACAAATTGCCGATTTACAAAAAAAAAGATAACCCAAACAAGATTCTAATGGAGATACTTGCATAGATGAATGCTTGGCACGATTGTAGGCACGTTGGATGTAATGCAAATGCTCATCCCAAAGTTTAGGATGTTTACCACAATATCCACAAAGGAGACACGCTACTATTATGTTTAGCACTTCTATTTGGCCATCAGTTTGTGGATGAAATGTTGTGCTCTTCAACATTGTGTTCATGAGTTCCCATAAGCTTGACCAAAACTTCCTGACAAATATATAATCTCGATCAGAAATAATAGAAGTGGGCAACCCAAAGTATACCCATACATTTTGGAAGAACATGTTTGGGGTCTGTTCAGTTGTAACCTATTTCTTACATGGCATCAACACACATTTTGCTGAAATGATCCACAACAACATAAAGATAATTATGACCTTTCTTTGACACTGTTAGTCCTCCTACAAAATCCATAGAAATACTTTCCCAAGGATGTGAACGAATAGGAAATGGAGTGTACAAACCCATTTTTCTATTGCTAGGCTTGCTAGTAGCACACACATAACTTCCTCTTACATATCTTGAAATACTTTCATTCATGCGAGGATAATAACAATACCTTTCAATTTGTGCAACTATTTTGCCTATACCAAAGTGACCAGCAATAAGAGAAGTGTGGGCTTCCCTTATGACATTGACTCTTTCACCCTGTGGAACACATAAATTTCCAATATGATACAACAAATTGTTATGAACATGATAATCCAACTCTTCAACATGATTGCCTTGAATCAAAGTTGCATAATCATCTTTAAAATAGTCATCTTGGCCATACTGTTCAATATAACTTTCATGCATGATTGAGTTGTGCTTAAGAATAACAGATGCATTAACAATAGGTCTTGGTAACATATCAACAACTTTGTTGCGTATACCTTTTTGATACCTGATTACCAAATGAAATTGTTGTAGGAATCCTAAAATGTCTAGCTTGTTGTAGCTTAGTTTATGATTGTAAACATTGAAATATTGATAGTCAATATGAATAATCGTTTTCTTACCCATCAAATAGTGCTTCCATTTCTTCACCCTTTGTACCAAGGCATACAACTCTTTATCATAAGTTGGATAGTTGATCACTTCATTGGTAAAGGTTTCAGAATGATAACAAATAGGATTACCATACTACATCAAAACTGCTCCCATGGCATAATCACTAGCATCCGTTTGAATCTCAAATGGTTGCTTAAGATTTGGAAGTGCTAGATCTGGTGTTGTATTGATTTTGTCTTTCGATGTATTGACGGCTTTTTTCTACTTGCCTCCCCACTGAAAGATCTATTTCACACTTGTCAATGCATGTAATGGTGCTACGATGAGCAAGAAGTTAGATATATTTTTTCTCTAATATTGGGTTGCTCCCAAAAATCTCCTAACTTCTGTTACATTGTTGGGTTTAAGTCAATTCACAATGACTTCAATTTTTGAGGGATCAATTTTCAATTCACCCCCTCCTACAATATGACCCAAATAAACCAAAGATTTTTTCCTAAATTCACACTTAGACATATTTAAATACAAATTATCTTTCTTTAAGACATCTAAAACTTGTTTCACATGCTTGACATGCTCTTCACGAGTCTTACTAAAAATCAAAATATCATCTAAGTAGACTGACAAAATCATCAAGGAATATTCTCAACACATCATTCATAACTCTCATGAATGTTGCAAGTGCATTGTAAACTTGAAACGATATAACTAACCATTCAAACAAACCTTGTTTTGTCTTGAAATAATATTTCCAAATATTATCATCAACAATCCTTATCTGGTGAAAACTACTTCTCAAATCCAACTTAGTGAAATAAACAACATCCTTTAACTGATCTACCAAATCATCAATATGAGGAAGAGTATAATGATTATTTACTGTGTTTTGGTTCAAACTCTAAAATACACACACATACACCATGTACCATCCTTCTTTGGAACCAAGACAATAAGAGACCCACAAGGAGATGTGTTAGGCCTGATGAACCCTCTGTCAAGTAGCTCTTGAATTTTCTTCTTAATTTATGCATTCTCCAAAACTGACATTCTGTACATGCCAATGTTTGGAAGAGGTGCGTCCGGTTAAAATTGAATCTCATGTTGGATTCCTCTTTTAGGAGACAAACCTTCAGGTTCCTGAAACATCTTATCATATGTGTTAATAGCTTCAACCAAATCATGCTTGGGTTTTGAATCACATCCTTGGAAAGCTTTAGATTTGACAATATCTTTGGGTTTAATAATCAACAACACAAAATTCTTACTAGTATTTACAAGCAATTTCATTTGACCAACACTTACAAGAGATAATATCATCTTTTTGTGACGTTCTCTAACAATATACTCAACTCCATCTTTAAAAAGACGATATTTATTCTCATGATGATAGAATATGGCTTTTCGGTCATACAAGTATGGACTCCCTAAAATAATCCTACATATGTCAAGTGGTATAACATCAAGCTCTACCTCATCTAGAAAGTTTGCAATGATGGCGAATTTTAGTTTACACTTTCTTGTCACTTGCAATTTGGAATCATCACGTACCCAACTAGAAGGGTAAGGTTTAGGATGAGGTATTGTTTCTAAGTTTACTTTCTTGACAATAGCTTCATAAATAAGGTTAACTTGGGATCCACTATTAAACAAGGTATCAACTTTGGTATGTTTTATGATGGCTCTAATATGGAAAGGATCAATTCTTTAGTTATCATTTTGAGACTCAATAGGCTTACTAGAAGAACTAGTACATGCAATAAAAGCTTTACCTTTCATTCCCATGGGTGTGATTTTGGTTACATCACCTGAATCATATCCTGGATCTTGTTGAGCTGTTGAAACAATCTTTTGTTTTCCCTTGTTATTGAACTTATTTGGTCTCATTTATGGATGTAGTTTCCAACGATGGTCTTCACCATGCCCTTCTTTAGAGTAATGTTTGCAGGTAAGTTTTTCTCTTGTTGAATTGAGGCTTCTGTGATCCATATCAGGTTTACGAGAGATTTTTTGGCGTAAATCACAAGATCTATCTTTTGTTGACGCGTTTCAAACCAACTAGTGTGGTTCATCGTCAGGACAAGTTGAAGAACCAGATCCAGCTCTGCATGTTAAATAGCTTGAGTAGAGCTTCCAATGACAAACTAGGCCAACGACTAAATAGGACTAGGGACCTTACCTCTAAAATAAATATATAAATAATCTAATTTAATTGGAAGTTAGTTATAATAACCTTACCTTTAAATAAATATATAAATAATTTAATTTAATTGGTTATTAACTATTTAATAAATACATAGAAAATATAAATAATGTAATAAAACGTATAAATTAACTATTATAGAATTTTTAAATTATACATCGAAAATATAAATATGTAATAAAACGTATGATTAACTATTTATAGAAGTTTGAAATTGGTGTTAAGTTAAATAAATAATAATAATTAATAAATAATGTATATATACATTAGATAAAATAAATATTAAGTTAAAATAAAAATAAAATATAATAAAAATGAATAAAAATAAATAAAAATAAAAATTATATATATACATTTGAAAAAATAAATATTAAGTTAAAAAAAAATAATAACTAAATAAACTAACTAGAATAATATTAAAGTTAAAAAATAAAAATAAAAATAAATATAGAAACTAATTAGATAAAATAATTGTAAATATTAACTTATTATAAAATAAAAAGAGGAGACAAGAAACGAGGGGAGGGGAGGAGGAGGGGCGGAAAGGAAGAAAGCGACTAAGAAGAGAAAGCTGGGACCTCTTCCAGCCATCCTCTCTATTTCTTGACTGTAGTATTCTTTTTGCCTTTTCCTTTTCCTTTAAACTTCCCCTTTCCTTTGCCTCCAGATATGAATGGCTTTTTGTTAGTCCCTTGATTAACATTCTTCCCTCTTGCTTCTAAATGATTAGTTTGAACACATACTTCATCTAGATTGGTGGGATTAAACATAAGAATTGTATGTCTCAAATAGCTATGCAATCCACCTATGTAGTTAAGGAGAGTGTCTTGTGAAGATAAATCAACACCCAAGATTAAAGCTCTTCTTCTAAATTATTGTGTGTAACTTTGAACACTCTAACCTTTAGCTTGTATAAAAATTTTCCAATCCAAAATTGGTATTTTCATATAAGCTAATAGATAAAATTGCCTTCTTAATGCAACTATAAAATCATTCCAAGCTTAGACAATTTTACCACTTTCCTTCAAATTGCCTTGAGTTCTAGTCTCCCACTAGATGAGAGCTGCACTTTCCAAATGAAAAGAAGCAAGCTAGATCTTGGTCACATCATCCTTAATCCTTTAAATCCTGCAATATATTTCAATTTGGCGAACCCAATTATCCAACTTTTTAGCATTTACTTCCCCTTTGTACATAGGTAATTCAAACTTGACATCGAGCTTAAGCAAAGGAGACTTAGCATGTCTTTTTGGAGATCTAGGAGGAGTATGTGTAGGTGTTGAAGAAGGTGAAGAAGGAGGTGAAGATGGAGGTGAAGGAGTAGGTGGTGGTGGAGGCTTACTCCCATCACCAAAATGACCTTTTGGATGATTTGAACTCTCTCCTTGCAACCTTGTTTTCCTCTCTTCATACAAAACCTTCACCATTTCAGACATGTCATAGAAATCCTTTCTGAAAGCTCTCCATCCTCATACATCATCTCATGACCTTCTTCATGTGCCATGATTGGTGGAGTTTGAGGAGTTTGTGACCTCCTTGAGCCAAATTGAGGTTTTTTTTCTTCAAGCGCTCCTTCTCCTCTTTACAACTTTAACCTTGTAAGCATCAAGAAAACACTTGCAAACACAATCAAACCTTCAAAGCAACCATGCTCTGATACCAAACTGATATGAAATTAATAACTTGAAGGTTTCATAAAAAAATTGCAAGAAAATTTATGTATTGTGGACAATGGATCAATTTGCAAAATCACATAAACTTAGTGCTTTTATTTAAGTTTTGCAGAAAAAAAAGAAAAAGAAAAATAGACCATGAACATCATCACACAAACAACAATTTGATGAGGGAGTTCACCCCTCCTAGGCTACATCCCCGGGTCCATCTTCCAATGTTGGGCCTTTAAATTATATGCTCAAATATAAAATTACATCAGTTTAAATAGCTCAAATCACAAAAATGATACTTCCATTGTGTCCATAACACCCAAAATCCCCTGTCTAGGCTCTTCTTAGGCTCAAAAAGGCTGAAACAATGACCAAGTTAGGCCTCTTTCTCCAATTACTTGCTATCTATCTTGCAAATTGACAAAAATGTTTAACCAGGTAATGGTTCCGCCTTTGGCAATTCAGTGAAGTGAAAAATTTGAGTGTTTTTGGCGTGAATCTCACTGATAAATGTGCAAAATGTTGCATGTTTAAGCACACCAAATAGGCCTTAAGCTAAAATTTCTGAGGAATGGGTCCTAGTTTTATGGGCCATGTGTCTATGGCCAAGTGTCATGCGTCGTCACCTTCATCGTTAGCACTATCGTTGGTTTTGTGTGGCTGTTGGGACCTGGGGGCTTATCTACTTGTCCCCTTCGCCTTCGCACTAGTCATGTGGGTAATCAATATGGCCCGGGGTCGGAGCTAACTGCCCACCTTGCCCCACTCGTATATTGCCACATTCATGTGATGTTCCATATGACTAGGGGCCAGGGTCGGTCAAGCTAGCCCGCTGGCTCGACCCCTGCCCCAAACCATAGCAATGTAACATAATACATATATATTTGTCGCCTAATGCATGTTAAGAACTATTATGGTGGTTAAGTGGTAAGTCATTGCATTGGTTAGCTGAAGGTTTAGGGGTTGAGCCCTACCGAGGCTGTTTGGCTCTATTTACAATTTTTTGACCAACATGCATGCAACACGTGGCAGTCTGTGGTTGGAAACAACTAAAACACACCAACCAATCAAATTTATCCAACTTGGCCTATACGACCTTGCCACATGTTAGCAGGGCATTGTCCTGTCTGACACCATACCCTGAATAATCAATTGATAACATCATCATACAACTTGCCAATTCAGCAACCCAATCAACCTTGCAAGTTAACTTTTGGTTGTTTGCAAAAAATTTCAGAACGCGGTAACTTTCGCATACAATGTCAAATTGAGGTGATTCAAGTAGCATTGGAATCATAATGAAGAACACTACGATTTGGCACTCGTTTCGAGTGATTTTGAACTCTTTTACTTTTGAGACTATGTTTTATCCCCTAGATCAACAAGCAATAACTTTGAAAATCATATTTGAAATGCCATCAAAAGTAGCTGAGAGTGTAGCCTATCAAAGATGAGACATGGTTACTTGTATAGGCAAGAACTATTCATTAAAACAAAGAGGGTGCATTTTCAGGGCACAAAGAAAGATTAAGGCTAACAAGAGGCCTTCAAGGTGCACTCACACCCTCAAGTAAGAGAGAGAGATCATCAAAGGTGTAGGGCACACTATCGAAGCACGAAGGAAAATCATTTGTGTGTTTGGGATGCACTCATGCGCTCAAGGAGGATAATATGGCGCAAGGGCACACAACGAAGTGTTGAAGGAGTCAGATTTCAATCCTTCCAATTCTGCTTATGCACTCAAGGAAATAAGGAGGGCATAAGGGCGCATGTCAAAGGGACGAAGGAGAAAACCTTTTTGGGTTCAGGGTGCGCTCATGCGCTCAAGGAGGGCGCATTTCTTCGTGTCGAAGGAGTGTTCTCAAGAATAAAACTTGTTTTTCTAGGCATAGTTTTATTTGATAGTCATGTAGGTTTTAATCCCGTACAAAAATTACTTGCAAACAAATTCTTAAAAGTAGAAAATAAAAAATGGCGAGAGCATAAAACATAAAACATATATACACATAGATTTTCCCTTGGATCCCAAAACCAGGACTACTGGATTATTTTTCATTATATTCCTTTGAATGTTACAATACATATATATACATGTCAAAGCATCCATAAACCCCAATCCATTAACCCTGGATTATAACATAACCGTAGTTTCCTTGACCGGGTCTACAAAATACCATGGACAGAAAACCATCATGCCTAAAACCATGTGAGAAATCCATGCACAAAACCATAGTTAGGTCCACCCACCTAATATAGGGTCCAAAAAAAAATCTTGTGGCACTGTCTCCCCCCACCCCCCTCGTGACCCCCCTGCCACACCGAGCGCAATGTGCAGGGTAGGCTATCACCCCCCCCATAACCCCCTCGGGTGTGGGGTAGTCGTGGAAAGAATATAACACACACCCAACATTCTCCCACTTGTTGTTTTATTTCCACAGGGGGCCACAGGGGAGATTAGTCATTGGTCCAACCTTGCAATGCCCATTGTTTCTCTACACCAAGAGAAATTGTCAGTGCTCATAGACTTTGTCAACACGTCTGTAGTATTCTTCAAAGCATCCACCTGTGCCAGAAACACTTTTTTATCCTCAACCATATCCCTCACAAAGTCATACTAAACATCAATGTGCTTTGTCTTTGAATGATAAGAAGGGTTCTTTGCCAAGAAAATTGCACTTTGGCTATCACAATCTATCCTTATAGCTCGTTGTACTAACCCCATACTCGAACAGAATCTCTGCAACCAAAATGCTTCCTTGCTTGCATGAGTGGCTGCCATGTATTCTGCCTCTATAGTTGAAAGTGCCACTACAGACTATCTCTTACTCATCCAACTAACTGCACCTCCAAATAGGTTAAACAGATACCCACTTGTAGATCTTCTCTGATCCAGATCTCCAGCCTAGTCTGCATCAACAAAGCCACGGACATCCAAAACTCTTCCAATCTTGGTCTTCCTTAGTAGAGAAAAACATAATCACTAGTGCCACACAAATACCTGACAACCCGCTTCACTGTTGTCCAATGCTCCTTCCCTGGTTTTGACATAAACCTACTTAATACTCCCACTACATGTGCAATGTCTGGTCTATTACAGACCACTGCATAAATCCGGTTACCGACTCCACTTGCATATGGAACATGGGACATGTCCTCTTCCTCTTCTTCTTTCTTGGGAGATTATTCAGTAGATAAATTTACACCTACAGGAATAAGAACCTTCACCGATTTACTATCATGCATATTAAATCTATGTAGTATTGTCTCGACATACTTCCTCTGGTTTAACCAGAGCTTCCTCTTTGCTCGATCTTGTTTAATTTCCATGCCCAGAATATAGTTTGTAGCACCAAGATCTTTGATGTCGAATTTGGAGGACAATTGGGTATTCAAATCCTGGATAATTATTTTGTCATTTCCAACTAGCAACATATCATCCACATACAAGACCAGATAAAAAACACAGTCACCAATTAATTTAAAATACACATAGTGATCTGCTTTTCTTCTGGTGAAGCCAAGTCCTCGTATAAATGTATCAAATTTTTGATACCACATCCATGGTGGTTGTTTTAATTGACACATAGACTTTTTTAACTTGCATACCAATTCTTTCTTACCCTTCACCGCAAAGCCTTCAGGTTACTTCATGTAGATCTCTTATTCCAGATACTTTTGAAGAAATGTTGTCTTCACATCCATCTGTTCTACCTCAAAATCAAAAGTAGTAGCAACAGATAAAAGTAATCTAATAGAAGCTACCTTGGCAACATGAGAAAAAATATCACCAAAATAAATTGCAAGCACCTGGAAATAACCTTTTGCTACCAACCGAGCTTTTTATTTCTCCACCTTGCCTTCTGCATTCATCTTCTTCTTAAACACCCATTTGCTGCCAATGTGTTTCCTCCCAACCGACAACTCCACCAGATCTCAAGCCTCATTTTTGTGCAAAGATGCCATTTCATCAACCATGGCCTCTTTCTAGAGTTTACAATCTTCTAAATCTACTGCTTCCCTCACATTTCTGGGATCATCATAAGTAATAGGTAAAGAAAAATTTGAACAGAAATGGACCTTTCTGGTTGCCTTATTTCTCAAACTAGTCTTCTCATAGTTGGAGTTTGTGGCTCTTCATTTTCTGATTCCTCTTCTGCTGTAGAGTCTGATTCTTCCTCCTTTAGCTCAAACTTTATCTTCTCAGGCTCCTTTGGTAGGACTTCATGTTTAATAACATCTTTCACCTCTCTAAAAACCACATCTCATTTGACACAACCTTCCTTGTTTATGGGTTCCAAAGCTTATAACTTTTTAAACCATCCTTATACCCAATAAATATGCACCTTTCAGATTTACGATCAAACTTTTTTCTTTTCTTCTTTGGAACATGTACATATGCATCACATCCAAATACCCTCATATGTGAAAGAGAAGGTTTCTTACTAGTCCATACCTCTTGTGGAGTCTTATCCTCCGACACTAGTGAAGGTGATTTCTTGACCAGGTAACATGCAGTCTCCACCGCCTCTGCCTAGAATTCCTATCCTAACCCGACACCACTGAGTATGGTTCTTGCCTTTTCCATCAACGTCCTGTTCATTATTTCTACAACTCCATTTTTCTTAGGTGTATATGGAGTAGTCTTCTTCTGTGCTATACCACACTTCTTACAGAACTCTTCAAATTCCTTCATGCAAAACTCTCCACCGTTATCTATCCTCAACACCTTTATCTTCTTCTCTGTTTAGTTTTTCACCAGAGCCTTAAATTATTTAAACCTGTCAAAGACTCTAGATTTCTTCCTGAGGAAATAGACCCATGTATTCCTTGAGAATTCATCTATAAATGATACATAGTAAACAGACTTAGCCAGTGATGAAACCGACATAGGTCCAAACACCTCATTGTGCACAAGCTCTAAAACGTGTTTCGCCCTCTTAGCACCAAAAGGGAAACTCACTCGATTTTGCTTCCCATATACACAATTTTCACAAAAATCAAAATCGAGAGAGCAATTAGACATACCTTCTACCATACCATTACCATGAAGTATTCGAAGGCCCTTCTCTCCAATATGTCCAAGCCTTTGATGCCATAACATCGTCTTTTCTCCACAGACCACTAGATTTTCTGCTCCACTTCCAGGAACAACTTAATTTTTGTGCCCATCAATAACAATGCTACCCTGAAGCTTTTACAGAGTTCCAATATGAACTCCCCATATCAATACCAGTGCTCCCTGAACCATCTTGCAGGTATCTTTCTCGAACACTTTTTTTACACATGCATCATCCATCTTGCTTACATAAATTAGATTTCTGGCCAATGCATGAATATGTAGAACACCCGGAAGTGTTCTAATCCTTCCACCTTGCAACTTCAACTTGAATTTTCCACGATCAACGATCATAGCCTTCCTGTCATCCCCTAAGAAGACATCGCCACCATCATATTTCTCATACTTGTAGAACCACGCTCAATGGGGAGTGAAGTGAAAGGATGCACCTAAGTCAATCAAACATGCCTCATGACCTACATGTGTACTTGAAGAAGAAGCCAAGTACACGTCCCCACCTTCATTTGAGGTGGTTTTTGCCTCTGCAAAAGGAGCATCATCATATCCCTTTCCTTTATTAGGAGCTTTAGATTTATAGTCCCTTTTGAAGTGCCCTTCCTTTCTACATTTCTAGCACACCATTACAAGTTTTCCTAGAGATTTAGATTTAGATATTCCACTCGAGGACTTATTTTTGTTTCTGTTCTAGGACCATCCTCGTACAAACAAGGCATCATCATTCTAGCCCTCCATATTTTTTCGTCTCATCTCCTTCGACAACAAGGATGGGGCTATTTCATCAAACAACAAGGCAATTGCATTTCTACCTATTGCAACAACTAGACTATCCCACAAATCTGGTAGAGAACACAACAAATTGATGCACTTATCTTCATCTGAAATTTTAATGTCAATAGATAATAACTAGATTACCACAGTATTAAAGGCGTTCAGATGCTCTGTCACTGAGTCTCCATCTTTCATCCTCAAGTTATACAATTTTTTCTGTAGGAACAATTTATTCACTAGACTTAGATTGGTACAAAGTCCCTAACTTGTCCCACAAAGCCTTCGTTGAAGCTTCCCTTGATACATTTAGCAATACTGAATCTGAGACACATAATTGTATTGTGCTCTTTGCTTTCGATCCAACTTCGCCCAGTCTTCAACTGACATTGTGGTTGGTTTAGTACTCAGATCTACCGCGATCCACTGATATTTATCCACTAGCAGATCCTCCATATTAAGTTTCCACAACTCAAAAGTCTGCCCATTAAATTTCTCGATCTCTATCTTTGCACTGCTCACCATCTTCTTTCACCACAAGAATCGATCCCATAGATCTCCCACTGAACAGGGTCTACCATAGGTTTGAGCAAAACCCCTCAATAGAAAAGGCATCCCCTTGAAGCCAAAACAACTTTGATACGAAATGTAGGTTTTAACCCCATAAAAAAAATTACCTGCAAAAGAATTCTTAAAAGCAAAAAATAAACCATGGCGAGAGCATAAAACATAAAACAAATATACACAGAGATTTTCCCCATAGATCCCAAAACTGGGACTACCAGATTGATTTTTCATTATATTCCTTTCAATGTTACAATACATATATATATACATGCCGAAGCATCCATAAACCCCAATCCATTAACCCTGGATTAGAACATAACCATAGTTCTCTTTGATCTGAAATGTTGGGCAAACTTGTTAATTTTATGCAAGATCCCTCATCAGTATTAAAAATGTGTTTAAGATTGTCTCGTATTAACCAAAATGTGAGGAATTATGCGTCAAGTGTTAAGTGTATTTTATGAGCAATTCATGAGGTTAATTAGTTGTTAAAAACAAATATACAACAAGTAAAATGCAAAGAAGTAAAACACAACAAACTCATAACACAAAGCTGATAAAGGAGTTCACCCCTCCTGGGCTACATCTCCTTCAACTTACTTCAATGGCTAGGCCGTCTTTATTTTAATGGTCAATTATATGATTACTTGCAACTCCAGTGCTCCAATAGCTTTGAAACCTGCCCCATTAGATTCAGAAGACCCTAAAACCCCAAAAATAACTTTCCATGCTCTGCAATTGGACTTCAGTTGATCTAGGCTTGACCTCCTCTCTTGGTGGCCCTCGTCTTCCTTAAACTTCAATGTTTAGAAATCGCATAAATAAATGCCTTTCTACCTCTGTAAACTATTCCATTGTGTTTAAATCATCCAAATCATCTAGGAATGACTCTTTTTGAGCCAAAATTGGCCGAAAACTGCCAAAGTTATGGCTTCTTCAGTTTTTCCTAGGAAATCTCCACTAAATCTTGAAAAACTCCAATTAACTCCGCCAAATTTGGAGTTAGCTCCGGATTTATCGTATCTACAAAAAGTTCTACCAAACTAATCCGAAATTAATTAACGGTTAAACATGTGTTAATTAATGCTAATCTTGCTTAGCACAATAATCTTGTGATTAACATAAAATGATAACAGTTAAGGTTTGCAGTGCTGGTCACATGCGACAGTTATTTGGTGGTTAATGCTAGCGATGACCGTCAGTTACTTAACTACTAGCGGTTAATTTCATCACATTCACATGCAGAGATGTTACTGTTAGCGGTTATCTCCAAACCTCCAACATATATCACAACAAATACAATTTGCCACCATAGTATTTTAAGAACCAATGGCGTGGTGTAGTGGTAATGCGTTGGGCTTGTGCAGTGCAGGTCACGGGTCTGACTTCCTGGCCTGCCAAACAAATTTTGCATGACCTTTGAGAGGGAACGTGGTGGCCTCTGGGCTTGCCACGTGTCACCCTCTCATTGGTCCACCTGAATGCCCCTTGACGAATACCCTGCAGACACTTCTCGCAATGTGATTGGGCCACCTGTGGGAATATTCTTTTTTCTGACTAGGATGTACGGATGCATAGTCAACATCTGATCCAAATGGAAAATGGAATCAATCCATGGTATTCATCCACTCATGTTATTCATCCACCATGGAATTTGCCCATGGTATTGTAAGTGGCATCCACTCATGGTATTTATCCACCCATGGTATTGTAAATGAAATCCACCCATGGTATCCATTCGCCCATGGTATTGTGACATCCACCCATGGTATTCATTTACCCATGGAATTGATCCGTGGTATTGTGACATCCACCCATGGTATTCATTCACCCATGGAATTGACCCGTGGTATTGTAACTGAAAAGTACTATAAGTAACAAGTCACATTTTGTAAAAGGACAGATTGTCCACCACAATGTAGCTTTTACAGTTATTCTTTGTTTTAATAAAAAAATTCTTTGTGGTTTTGTTTATTGGGTGTTCTCCTATTTTTCCTCTGGAATTTCAATTTTTTAGATCTTAGGGGCCTCTCCCCCAAAATAAAATTCAATCTTTTAGATCTTGGGGGCCTCCCCCCAAGATTTGGATCAGTGGTATCAAAGAAGGTTATGATTCCATGGGAATGAGGGTTTGATGCATATTTCAGTTTCAAAAATTTAGCAATATTTACAAACTCCAGGCATTGCTACATCCTCATAAGCCATTTTCTTGGGCCAAGTGGGAAGATTTTTCTTTTTTTTTTTTTTTTTTTTTTTTCATTTTTTTGCAGGAATGTTTTTGGGCGGAAAGTTTGCAAATCAGATTTAGAATTTTTGGCGCAAAATTTACAAAAAAAAACTGATTTGGAGTCCTTGCAAAAAAATACTCAAATTCATAAAAAAAATCGGTTGAATCGAAGTCCGGATGAGGGAGATATCGCTGATTTAAAATCAACTATGTTACATAAATGTTTCTGACAACAATTCGTGGACGACGTCTCTCCTTTTTTTTTTTGAAATTCTGGTGCATAATTCAGAAAATTGATTATAAATATTAACTCCTCTTGAAAAATCACTCAATTTCAAAAAAAAGGGGTTGAATTGGAGTTCGGATGTGGGAGATATCGTTGATTTAAAATCAGTTGTTTTTTCAAAGCTTTTCTGACGGCGGAAAAGTTACAGTGCGAATCTGAGATTCTAGAGTGTCTAGATATGGATTTCCAACACATGGAAAGATGCAAAATGGTCATTTTGTTTCCAAAAACAGGTTATAATAAATATTCTGAGTTATATTGACTAAGTTATGTCCATTTTAATTTTGGAGCAACATTCAGAGCGGATTCCCTTTGGAGATGTGCCCTCCCACCCCGCTTTAGTAGGCACCTGCTTCACATTCATCAGTTTCAGCATAGCAACATTCGACTTGGGTTCTTTGGAGACGTTGTCTCCCACCCTAAGCTATGTAGGCACCTGCTACTTCATTAACAACCAACATCACGACTATGGGTCAACCGCATAAAATCCTTGTTGTCGCACACTATTAGTGTCACAGTTGGTCACGAGCATTACAGGGTATCTCTATCCTTGGATCTTTGTTTTTCATGGTTATGATTCATCCACAAACCCACAATTCATCAAAGTCCATTTACTAGGCCACACACTGTTAGTATCACAGTTGGTCACAAGCATTATAGGGTATCTCTATCCTTGGATCTTCGTTCATCATGGTTATGGGTCATCCACAAACCCACACTTCATCGAAGTCCATTTGCTAGGCCGCACATTGTCAGTATCACAGTTGGTCACAAGCATTACAGGGTATCTCTATCCTCGAATATTTGTTCATCATGGTTATGGGTTAACCACATAAAACTCTTCTCTTCAGTGGCTCTTCATATTCAACAAAGGCTTCGCAGGAGGGAACTTCACACAATGGGGACCATTGCTTCTTAAGGAGGGAGGAATGATCCAAACGGAAAAAGACGTCAACCCATGGCATTCATCCACCCATGGAATTTACCCATGGTATTGTAAGTGGCATCCACTCATGATATTTATCCACCCATGGTATTGTAAGTGAAATCCACCCATGGTATTCATTCAACCATGGTATTTTCCCATGGTATTATGACATCCACCCATGGTATTCATTCACCCATGGTATTGTGACATCCACCCATGGTATTCATACACCCTGGAATCGACCCGTGGTACTGTAACTGAAAAATACTATAAGTAACAAGTCGCATTTTGTAAAAGGACATATTGTCCACCACAATGTAGCTTTTACCATTATTCTATGTTTTAATAGAAAATTTCTTTGTGGTTTTGTTTATTGGGCGTTCTCCTTTTTTTCTTTTGGCATTTCAATTTTTCAGATATTAGGGGCCTCTCCCCCAAAATCAAATTCAATCTTTTATATCTTGGGGGCCTCCCCCCAAGATTTGGATCAGTAACCCAGTCAACTTGTACTAAAATTCCCCTGTTTGACCAAACAATAAGAACGCGATATCTTTCTCATATGAACTCTATTTTGAGTGAAACAAGTTGCGTTAGGATCATATCGTCGAGACAGACACTATCATTCAGGTTTTGGTCAATTCTGAGAACTTTGATTTTTGAGCAAATTTTTTCCCCTAATCCAGATTCCAATCACTCTTGACCAGATCTACAAAATACCATGGACATAAAACCATCATGCCAAAAACCATGTGTAAAATCCATGCAAAAAACCATAGGTAGGTCTGCCCACCTAATATAGGGTCCAAAAAAAGACTTCCCGGCGCGCTACCCCTAACCCCGTGCAATGGGGGATGGCGCCCCTCCTGGAACCCCCCCGCGCGTGGGGTGGTCATGGAAAGAATATAAAACACACCCAACAAGTCAAAGATTTGCTTCCAAAAGTGTGCCCTGTCTTTGAATTTCTCAAGAAGAAGTTCGACACCAAGATAGAATGATAGAAATTCTAAGAGCAAATATCTATAAGTTCACATTGTATATTTTGTCAGAATCATGATTAGAATATGAAGAGTTGTAGAATGCGAAGATTCACAACTTGCGAAAACAAATTGACTGTTGTAGTAGAAACAATGAACTAAAACACTAACAAAGAAACTAAAAAGAAGTGGAATTCCAACAAGGAAAGTAAGAGCGACAACAAAATATCAAAGGCAAGTAATAGATTCAACATGCAAAACTTACTTGGAATGAAAGTCGACAAAGAACTCTTTGATCCAAAGAAGGCACTTAGCCCAGATGAGAGTGATTATGTGCAAGAATGATTAACAAGATTGATTATAAAGAGATTTCATGCAAATCCATTTCATGCATGCTTGCCACTTGTCGAAGAGTGAATGAGTTAGATAAGTGAAGTAAAGTGTAGCTCCTATTTTCTATGATTGTGCCCACATGCAAAAAGAAAATATCATGCATGAGTTGGATAGGGCACAAGTATTTGTATCGAAGGAGTGTGCCCACATACAATAAGAAAAGCTGATTCATGAGTTGGAGAGGGTGCAACTCTTTGTGTCAAAGGAGTGTGCTAAAGTGGAGGGCACATTGATTGATCATGAAGGATTGCACTCCTCTAGGACATAATTGTTCAGGCTGAAGGAGTGTGCTCAACTAGAGTGAAACTCTTTGTCATCTTGAAGTGCACTTTTATCCAAGGAAAGTGCGTTTCTCTTGCTTTTATGTGTGTGTTGCATGACGGACAAAGCTATTTGCTAAGTCATGAAAATCCATGTATTCACCTATCTCTGGATAGGATAACGCAAGTGCTTTTAAGCATAAGGTGATGACACATGAAAACATTGACTTAGGAGGATGTGACACTAATGGAAAACACAAGGATATTCAAGCAAACAACATGAAAACACTATATAGCTTGGAACAACAGTTCATGTAGGCTCCAAAATTGAGTTAGGAAAATTTTTGGAGGGTTGCTATCGCAGCGACAACATGTCCTTAACATTTCTCAAATACTCCCACTATATATCAACTTTTCCCTTCAAGCTGAAAAATGGCTACTATGGACTTCATGTTTGCAAAGTAGTCATGCACTCTAAAGTATGTCTTCATTCCCAATAGCCAAGATTTTTCCTCTTCAGCCTTCTTTATTTTTCCATCGAATGTAAGGGATTTGCTTTCTTGAAATCTTCCGACATTGAGATATTTTCACTTCTCCTTTGATAATGTTGACTTTTGGTTGTAGTACCCAATGACTAGTCATGGCTATTTGACTCTCTTTTTGAAGTACTCAGTGGTATTTCTCCTCTTAATGTGTCCTCACTTGCTTGCCTATATATTTTCCTTAACTTGTTTCCTTCTTCCCTATTGGTCTGTGATATCTACTTCTAGATCTTTGATGGCCTTTGCTTGGATTTATGCCTTCCTAGATAACTGGCACCAAGCTCATGTTGCTTATGCCTTTGCAGGTTTGATAAGCTCTGCAAAATCACTACATGCACCTCTACTTGCCTTTCTTGTGCTTTCACGATATTTTCATTTCCTGACTTGCAACTTCTCAATTCAAATCTCAAGCTCCAAAGAGTATTTCTTTGATCAAGAAAATTTTCCTTTGACTTCTTCCCAATCAAGTCCTCTTCCCAATTATGATGGTATCTATCGATGTTGTATTGTACCATTTTGTTGATCATTCCTCTATTTCTTGCTAGAATTTTGTGTCTTATTTTCTCTCTTTGTGTTGTCACATACACACAATTGTTAGTTAAATCAAACACAAATAAATATATTTACTCATCACCTTGGTATATTTGCAATAAGCATGATGATTCAAAACTATATGTAAAATCAAATCTTGTGTTAATATGCAGGTTAGAAAACAAAACATATTAGTAATTTTTCAAGCTAACAATCATATTAGTTGTAAGTCTAAAATCAATACACATGAGCATATAGAAATTAAGTGTTTATCTTGTGTGCATGCATGTGTGATCCTTTTCAGGTCAGTGTTGAACCTTTGCTTTGATACTACTTTGTGTAGCAGAGCTCCAAACTTTATCTTTCAAGGCCTCTCCAATCCAAGTGTTGAACACGGGCAATGTTACCACTTTGAAACCCTCCCTCACACCCCCTTGAACTAACTTAGGCTATGGAAGGTGTTACTTATGGATCTAACCCTACCTCCAAGGTCCATAATGGAGATGGGGTTACAAAAATCCTATTTCTTCAACTTCATCGAAACCAAAAACAATTACCACCATCACATTCAACTGATCGACAACTTTTCAACGATATAAATTTTGCCTCAATATGACTCTTGGATTGAAATTTAAGCCCATTCGAAGTTTAACCAATTATACTGTGTCATATCAAAAAGGGAATTCCACATGGCATCCATGTATGACCCATGTGGATTTGTTGTGTCATCACAAACAATTCCACATCACCCAAGTCCCCTACAAGACATACATGTGGCCATTACTAGGTACCCATGGCACATGCTACATCAATCTAGCCCCATGGGTCCCATCAATCCCAACTTCTTCATGTTACACGATAATTTTACATTATATTTTGTTCCAGATTAATCCGAGGTGTTGCACAATTGTCCACTATTGACATGTCCGGACCCCCAAACTTCAGGATTTACTTAACTTCATCGTCGGAGATATAGCTTAGCATACATCCAGGACTCTACAAGGGTGTGCACCACTTTCCACCCTTGGATCCCAAATCCCTCAGATATTATCTACGCTTAATAGAAATCCAACCTTTTATCTTATCCAATACTCTCGTGTGTGCAAAAACTCGCCCACATCCATACTCCCCAAATCTTGGATGCACTTTTAACTTCACAAGAAAGAATCTA
Organism: Pinus taeda; assembly: GCA_000404065.3. Classification (NCBI taxonomy): domain Eukaryota; kingdom Viridiplantae; phylum Streptophyta; class Pinopsida; order Pinales; family Pinaceae; genus Pinus; species Pinus taeda. The sequence goes on along the minus strand of APFE031585996.1, from coordinate 72,295 downwards.
GCATTTGCACATGTGAATGACCAACATCGGGCCCACCATGAATATCTAGTCATAAATTGTACTTTACCACAAAATCTGATTCAAAATAAATACAAACCACTTTCGATGAGCACATTCCTTGTCCATTTGGATGCTCAAATTTCCAAATGTATCCACAAATGAAATTGAGAGTTTGCCTCCTCAAGTATCCAGATATACACAACACTTGGGAGATGAATATGTATCTTTCATAGATACAAAGTTCAATAAAAGGGCCATCCAGTCCTGGATAAGCCTCATATTACTACCAAGGCTCTGCAGAGAAGGAAAATTGAAGGGATTTTACTAGAATTTCTTAGAGACTAAGACTTATGTCGAAACACTAGATCTCGAAAGAAATATACAAATCCTAAGGAACAAGCCTTCAAAGGTGTTATGCCATGTCCACAAGAGTGACAAGGTACCAACAGAGCTTAACTTACCTTACAATCTAGGTAAAAGAAATAAATGGCTCCAAAAGCCAATTTCCTAAGAAAGCTTCAGAACAAGCTTTAATTAGTGAATTTCAAGGTATTACAACGATATAGGAGTAAACATCGACCATATAATCATTGCATCACTCCTAAAAAATGACCATCAACACAAGATAAATCCTCATTTAATATAAAACACATAAGCTACCTTCATCTTGAATGAGATTAGTTATAATCTTAAGTATGGAAATGAACCATTAAATTCATAAACATGTTAAAGTTGGAGACAATTGTAATTACAAGTTAGGAGAAAGATCTGATATAACCAAACATATTCATATAAGTAGCCATGTACTTCATGAAGGTAATAACCACCACATGGTGCCAAAAGTTCACATAACCATAAATACATGTAAGGCAACTCATTTACCATGAACATGCAATGAATTCAACAACCTTCCAAGAGTAGTGTTGAACCATGAATTTTCCAATAAAATTTCAAACAATTTCATCATCCATAGTTCATTTATACATAAGTCATTATACTTATATGAATAACTTGAAATGGTTGGAAACTGAAGAAGGGACTTCAGCTGTCTACCCAACCATAGGCCAACTACACTACACTCTTTCTTGCAGCTGACTAGGCCCAAACCGAATCTAAATTCTGAGGGGATGCTTGCTCAAGAAATCCACCCAAGGCTCAACTTAGGTATTTCTTGGTTCCAGGAGTTCGAATCCACTATCTAGGTGGTTTATCAACTATATTTTCAAATCAAGCACTACAAGCGCCTGTAGCCCACTATCCAGGTGGTTTATTAGCCTCACAACAAGCACCACAATGGCTCAGTTCACCCTGTTGAGTGATTTATCAACTTATCAAGAAAACACTTAGTGGTTTAGTAACTTACTCAACAAGCACTTGTGGTTCAATCCTCCTTTGAGCCTCCCACTATCTAGTTAGGCTTGGACACAAAGTCCAGTGTCCTCTACACATCAATACAGGGAAAACATACCAATTTTAGAGTATAGGACTCAGTTTCACTTCCAACATTTCTCTCGCACTCCATGTCCATTATCTTGTGCTTCTTTATTTGTTGCACTCTTTTCTCATTCTTGTATTTCCTTTCTTACTTCTTATTTTTCCTTGAGTCCCTTCGTATCTTGCAAGACCGTAGAAATTTGACCTCACTCACATCGTGGAACAAAACGTCAACACTTTCCTCCATCCAATCACGTATTCCCAAATGTTAGATGGTGGTTCAATATGTTATGCCACTAGATGCCACTCTCCCACTTATATGCTCTCGCTCAAACTTGGATATGTGCATCCCTCCTTCATGCCAACATTTCATATTTTCAATATTTTCAAGAAAACAATTTAATACGTGAATTATTTATAGGATTTTTCTCAACTAGGCGTGGTTTCCACATTGGCCTTTACAGTTATGACTGCATATACAAAAATACAGGGTAAAAATATGGGACTGTTATACATTCTTTATCATACCAAGCATTGGTACTACAATTCTACATTTTAATAGGATGTAAAAAAAGAGTAATCATGTATGAAATTTGATAGATCATTGTAAAGTTGTAGTACAAGTCATAGATGTGATTATAATTTAATGAAAGGGAGGTTGAATTCCTTTCTTAAATATTTTGAGAAAAGATTGATTATTATCTCATACCTCTTTTCTAATGTCACCACCTTCTTCTGCTTGTTGAGAGATTTTCAACAATATAAGTTTTACTTCATTATAGGCTTTGGGAACAAAGTTATGGTCCTCAAATGAATTTCCAATTTACACCGTATCAACATTTGTACAACTATTGTGTGTTTCGACACAATACAATCATGCACTCATGTGTCATCATTGTATTGTACCATCTTCATAAAATGGTCACATCAGTTTCCAAGTTACATCATAAAAGCCTCCTCTATAAAGTTGTGGATACTCGATCTTTTGAAATTATCAGATTTCTATATACATTTATATTTGAGCATATGTTGAGTCCACAATAAATATCTAGATCCGGGAAAAACTGAAAAAGGCCATTTTACAAAATTTAGGATTTCTAGTCTTCTGAATTCCATATCATCATCCACGATGGAGGCCACCTTAATTGCCACATCAACATGATCATGACCCCCAAATGCTACCTCAACATGCTGTTGAAAATAGCAACAAGAAATGCTAAAAATAGCATTGCTATAAATAGCAATTTGGGTATCAGTGCTGGATTGAGCAACAGGGAATGAAAAATGGAAGTGCTAAAAATAGAATTGTTATTTTTAGCAGTTCAGGATGGATTCCTATTTTAGTCAGTCCCTTGACAAAAAATAGGAAGTAAAATTCGAATTTGAACTTAATAGCTGTTTGAAAATAAATTAGTTAATTCACCATGAGTTAATTACTTGTGAAAAATCAAACATGAAGTCTATGTGAGGACATGCAACCATTTCTCTATTAATTGAGGAATTTATCCATCAGTGAAAGAGATAAGGATGAGTTCTAATTTGAGTTGTAATCAGTTGGCTCAGTTAACTGAGTCAAGTCCAGTTAGATTGATTTAAACAATTTGTTTAAATTAATGTGAGTTCAGTTAGTTAATGCATGCTTGCATATAATTGTTGCACTTCAGATAACTGAAGATTCTCTCATGAATAACTCATGCGTGTCAGTTTAGACAGAGACCCAGTTGAGATCAAAGAAGGGATAATGTACTATCAGTTGGATGAATTTTTTCCTAGAAAGGAAGCTCATCCATGGAGAAGGATTTATCTCCTTCAGGATTGCGTAGTTGGATCAAAGGTTAGTGAGTGTGTGAAGAGGCCAATTCACACAAGTGGCTGCATTGGACCCCAATCAAAATTGCACAAAGAAATAGGAGGCTTGGAGGGCAAATCAGGAGGTTTGAGAGAGGCCTTTGACTATCTATGAGTAGCAGAGGTATTGGAGAGAGAGCAGGATAACTTTTGAGCTTATTCTTTTTGTAATACTAGCTATATTTCCACTTGTATGATAATACAGAGTTGGGGTTTTAGGCTGAGGCTTTCCCCTGGTTATATCTTCTGTGTTATGTGTGATTTATTTCTCCATATCAGTTATATGTGTTCTTATTGATGTTGCTCATGTTCGTTTAAGCTTCTGCTAAATTGGTTGTACAGCTAAATCAAGTATTTTTCTTTGGTTTATTGCATTACCAAGTGATCTACAGGTGGGAATTACTACATGGTATCAGAGCAAAGGTGATCAAGGAAGAATAATATACAAGAAGGGAGAAGTTTGAAGTTTGTGATTCCTGAATATAGAAATCGAGTTCTTATCACATCTCTATTTCATCTATGGTGTTCAATGGTTTAAGACTCGAATATGCCCTTGATGGTAGTTCGAATTATATAGCCTGGTAGGATCGCATGGAAGTAGTTGTTACATTGAAATTTGTCACCATGATTATCTGCAGTTAATGTGGCTCCAATAATAGTCATATTATCCTCCTTGTCAAGCCTAATACCTCTGCTCTTCATGTCAAACTTCAAAAATAGAGAAAGTCATTAAAAACATGTTTATCTCTGGGTATGCAGGTTCTCTCTACCTTGCCTGCGTGTACGCATCCCAAAATCATTGTACCTACGTACTTGTACGCTCTGTAAGCCAAAGGATGGGTGCGTACCCCTGTAAAGGTCAAAACGCGTGAGTTTCATCTTTAAAAAGTTACTTGTGGTCACTTCTAGAGCCTTCTAGAAGAGTGTTTGACGTGTATTGAGCGCCTCTAGATGGTTCATGCATCCCTATG
>APFE031585996.1:42066-57329 GCA_000404065.3 Pinus taeda | reverse complement strand
CCTGGAAAGGTCAAAAGCCGCGAGTTTCATCTTTAAAAAGTTACTTGTGGTCACTTCTAGAGCCTTCTAGAAGAGTGTTTGACGTGTATTGAGCGCCTCCAGATGGTTCATGCATCCCTATGATAGAGGAACTTATTCCATCAAGAGAGGAGCTACCCCATCCAAAAGAGGGAGTATCCCATTGATGTTGGAACTGAATAACTTCCTCTAGAACACTATAAATACAGGCCTTGGGCCAGAGGAGGGGAGGTTGAAAGCTGAACATTCCAAAGGGTAGATGCTGCTGGAATTAGGACTTCCTTATAAACTTGTGAGGAGAGATTACCATCCTTTCTTGTTCCATTTGGAAGTGGGTGAGCTTGTCAAAGTAGAGGAAAACTCTTGCTGGACCCTGGGAGGAACTTGCACAACACCAAGGCTCAGGTTGTAATGGTTCCTTTGTTTCCTTAATACAAATAAGTCCATTCTTCTCAAGGATTTGTTGTTAATGAATTATTTCATGTACTCCTTGGTCTATATGATGAATATGCTCTGTTTTATGAAATATTCAGGTGTTATGTAATCGTTTGACTGTTAGTGTATGCAGGTCTTAAAGTGAAGGAGGAGCTCATCTGGATCAGCAAGGCTGGACTGCTACAACAAGCGTTGGATTTGAGGTAGGATCGAACGACACTTGGTTTCTCATAGAATAATGTATATTTAGAGAAGGATTGCTCTTGTTTGTTTTGTTTGTCACTAGAGAGTCTTAGACTCCTAGGGAGGTTAGGTTTGTCCGCAAAAATAACTCTTTCCGCATGACAGCAGTACTAGAGGATAATGGTCTAAAGGACTTCATTGATCAAGAAGTCCCCAAGTTGACTGGTGCTACTGAATTGGATGAATGGAAGAAATGTGTGGCTAGAGCAAGGAGAATCCTTTTGGAGGGAGTTCGAGATCACATAGTCTCGAGTCTCCATGGGAAAGAGACACCATTTTCAATGTGGAAAACATTGAAAGATCTATATCAGAATAGCAGTGATTAGAGGAATCTGGCACTGAAAGACAAGTTTCGGAGGATCAAGTGTGAAAAGGGAGACACGATCTCTACATATTTGAACAAGCTCATCACATGCAGAGATGAGCGTGGAAGTGTAGGGATCGTGACAGCTAATGATGATATGGTGAGTCTTGCACTCCTTGGTCTTCCTAAGAGCTACATAGCTACCGGGAGTCGGTTAATGGAAGAGAGAAATTTCCAAATTGGGAACGACTTTGGTCAGATCTAATGCAGGAGGAGATAAGAAGAAGCACCAGAGATGGTTCTTCATCCATGGAGGATGAAGAAAACTGTGCCTTAGCGAGTAAGGCGAAGAAGGGGAAGGAGAAGGTTTCTCATTCCAAATCCAGTTCTTCCCATGGTGGGAAGAAGTTTGACAAGTCAAAAGTGCGCTGCTTTCGTTGTCATGAGGTGGGCCATTTTGCTACAAATTGTCCACTTAGGAAATCCAAGAAGGGATTCGTGGAAGGATTAGAAGGTGAGGCACTGGCCTCATAGTTCAAGTTGGATTTCACATTGTTCGCATGCATGGTTTCATCTATGGTGGGAAGTGGTTGGTTTCTTGACAATGGAGCTTCTTTCCACATGAACAACGACAAGAGTTTGTTCAGTGCTTTGGAGGAGAAAGATCTCCAGATAGTCATAGCAATGGGTAATGATGAAAAGTATAGTGTCTCAGGTGTAGGCTTAGTTATTTTTCAGAGGGAGCATGGGCTCACCTTACCTTGACCGATATCAAGTATGTACCAGGACTGAAGAGAAACTTGGTGTCGATTGCAATGCTAGAAGACAAAGGCTATGATGTAGTCTTTAGTAAGGGAAAGGTTTTCCTTAGACACATAATCACTAGACAGGTGAAGCAGATCGGTTCACGGGTCAAGAACCTGTATGCCCTTGAGGTTCAAGATGCATGCAAAGCCTTGAGGAGAAAGGAAACTAATGGAGACTTGGTGGTTGAGAGGGAGAGTACATTACCTCTCAACATGCAGTTCCAGAAGAAGTCTCAGATGATTGTGGAGGAGCCACAATTGGTGAAGCAGCTTCAGGAGGTTGTGGAGCAACCACAACTAGAGAAGCTGAGATGAGATCGAGTAGAGACATCTACTCATGCAGAGACCTTCACTAGGGGGAAAGTTCGAGCCAGGTGGGCAGAGGGATCACATGCAGCCATACCTCTAGGTAGGAGGTGGGGCGATGTGGAGTGATCGTCCCAAGGAGGAGGGGCAAGATCCTTGAGGTACCCAACCTCTTTGATTCGACTTTGCTACAGAAGCCCCGATGAGGAGTAGTAGGGTTGACTGATTGGGTAGAGACAGATGCGGATAGAGCGGCAGAGAGAGCTACAGTGCAGGAGTCCTAGGACTGTGTAGAGCTAGCAGGCTGCAACAATGCGAGAGGTAAAGTAGTGTTGCACCAGTGCAAGATGGCATAGAGAGGTGTGAAACGATGCAAGGTGCATGGAGTGTTGCAATAGCTCAGAGGTCAGAGAGGGAGCACTTGTCAGTAGCAGGTAGGGCTTTAGCATTAGAGTATGTTTCTAGCCCAACAGAGATGTTAGCGGGGATTTTTTTGTTCCGAGAATTGTTGGAGCAACCACACTTGGAAGAGGTGTTGCATGCAGAAAATTCTGGAGGTACATCATCAGGTTCGAGCTGAATGCCTTTCTTGTTGAGAGGGAGTGTTGAAAATAGCAACAAGAAATGCTAAAAATAGAAGTGCTAAAAATAGCACTGCTATAAATAGTAGTTTGGGTATCAGTGCTGGATTGAGCAACATGGATTGAAAAATGGAAGTGCTAAAAATAGAATTGCTATTTTTAACAGTCAGGATGGATTCCTATTTTAGTGAGTCCCTGGACTAAAAATAGGAAGTAAAATTCGAATTTGAACTTAACAGCTGTTTAAAAATAAATTAATTAATTCACCATGAGTTAATTAGTTGTTAAAAATCAAACATGAAGTCTATGTGAGGACATGTAACAATTTCTCTATTAATTGAGGAATTTATCCATTAGTTAAAGAGATAAGGATGAGTTCTAATTTGAGTTGTAATTAGTTGGTTGAGTTAACTAAGTTAAGTCCAGTTAGATTGATTTAAACAGTTTGTTTAAATTAATGTGAGTTCAGTTAGTTAATGCATGCTTGCATATAACTACTATACTTCAAATAACTGAAGATTCTCTCATGAATAACTCATGCATGTCAGTTCAGACAGAGACCCAGTTGAGATCAAATAAGGGATAGTGTACTATCAGTTGGATGAATTTTTTCCTTTAAAGGAAGCTCATCCACGGAGAAGGATTTATCTCCTTCAGGATTGCGTATTTGGACCAGAGGTTAGTGAATGTTTGAAGAGGCCAATTCACACAAGTGGCTACACTGGACCCCAATCAAAATTGCGCAAATAAATAGGAGGCTTGGAGGGCATATTAGGAGGTTTAAGAGATGCATTTGACTGTCTATGAGCAGCAGAGGTATTGCAGAGAGAGCAAGATAGATTTTGAGTTGATTCCTTTTGTAATACTGGCTATATTTGCACTTGTATGATAATACAGAGTTGGGGTTTTAGGCTGAGGCTTTCCCCTGGTTATATCTTCTGTATTATGTGTGATTGATTTCTCCATATCAGTTATATGTGTTCTTATTGATGTTGCTCATGTTCAATTAAGCTTTCGCTAAATTGGTTGTAGAAGTAGATCAAGTATTTTGCTTTAGTCTATTGCATTATCAGGTGATCTATAGGTGGGAATTTCTACACATGCCACATAGATAATGCCACATCAACTGGTTCTGACCGATATTACCTTGTTAACATGACACGTCAGCCTACCATGTCAACAACACGTCAATGTGGCATGCCATTACTCCTTCACCTCATACTCCGACAAGGGTTTACCATGTTGGGTTACATGTAATTCCACTTGAGTTAGTTAAATTGCATTTGGGTCCAAGATTTTGTGGCATGCCTATGAGCTGACGTGGTAAGTCAGGGAGATGTGCCAAGCAAGGAAGTGGACGTGTGGTGATCTTGCACTGACACAATGGACAAGTGGAAGATGAATGGGCATACTTGGACAAACAAAAGATTTCCACATGGCCCAATGAGAAGGCACCACATGGTAACTCAAAATGAGATAGAAAGTTCAATGTTCATTATGGTCAAAACTAAATGTTGTGCGTTGGAGCCTATGGAGTTCGTTATTGTCTTCTCTCTTCTTGACCTTCTCCATTTATTTTAATTGCATCTTCATAGAAATTATTCATGATTGATTGAAACTTAATGGCAGTTTAAGTTAAATTCATTCACACTTGAACATTTTAACAATAATCTTCCAAGTAGTTTTTAAGCTTAATTCCATTAATGAATTTTGACACCAAACCTAGACATGTATTTTCCCAAAACCCCTCTAATGGCGGTTTAAGTTAAATTCATTCACACTTGAACATTTTAACAAACCTAATCACTTTAATAATCCCAGATCAACCTCCTACTTCGACAAGGGTTTACCATGTTGGCTTACATGTAATTGGCCACTTGTCTTAGTTAACTTGCATTTGGATCCAGTATTTTGTTTAAGCACCACTTGTAAGTTTCCCCATATTCCTAGATATCTAGAGATATGGAACATCCTTACCTTCGCGCATTTCACAAAGTTTTTGAATGTTGGATAAGTAACCTTGTTGTTAAGGTTACCAGACATTAGGTTCCATCATACAAGGTTCTGACCATTGAGTCAATCTAGACTTTAGGTTTTCCAACAATGTCATTTTAAAGAAGTCCCCCACTTATGGACTTCTAAATTTGGATTTTGTTAGAATACATGAAAGTCTAATGGAGCATTAACTACTAAATTCCAAATCTTTCATACCCATCCTAATTATGTTAGACAATGAGAAGCTTCCCAATAACTAACAAGGTTGTGAATTAACATATTTTGGATGTTTTCGTATTTGGATTCTCTCAAAACTTCTACTATTTGGATTCTATCTAACCTTCCACCCTCCAAATTCTATTAGACAATGAAATTAGCAACAGATGGAATTATGAAATTACCAAATATTTCCATAAATAACTTAAAAATAATGTCAAATGTTTTGTTGCTAGAATATCCAAGTAATTTTAACATTCACATTTTGCCAAACTTCCTCCCTTTTAGCCCAGATAGGTCTATGATCACAACCCCTACCAATCCATATGACCAAGGGCTAGGGAAAAAATTCCATCCTCAAATGTTAGTAGAAGTAAAATCTTCCATTTAGTTTTCAAGCTTAATTCCATTAATGAATGTTGACACCAAACCTAGACAAATATTTTCCCAAAACCCCTCTAAAGAGACCAAATCCTACCTAGCTAGAAAATAATCAAAATTCATGGAATTAAGCGATTAACCATGAAAATCCTATGCTGCAAAAGACGCCATAGGCCACTAATTCATCTTGCCCAACTAAGGAAAGCTTGTCTTTCAATATCAATTAGACAAACACATAGCTTAAATCCCATTTCCATTACAACTGGAATGACTAGCAATATGGTTGATTTCTTAAGGAATAAGGTTCTCATAAATATCTTATTAGTTGAAACAAAGTAGGAATTTACATTAATTTTAAGGGATGCACTAGCCAAATCGATTATTTAACACATTATAACAAGTTTGTTAACTTTATTAGTGAGCTCTTAAACACTTAAGATTACATGTTTTGGGAATACTCTATTCTTCAAGTCTTCCTTCTAACAAAAAGTTTTGACTTTAGCAGAAAGGGTTACTCCCTCCAAGGAACATCCTTACACACAAGAATAAGCATGATCCACTTGTCTTGCATAGACACATCTCTTATGGAATTTTTACAATAAATAAAAGTTAATAGGCTTAGAGAAGCCTTATAAACATACATAACCACATATAGTGCACCTCACCATAGATTCATAAACCATACTTTTGCATTCAACATATTCAACTCATAGATGATAGTCATAACATGTAATCATACGAATATGCAAAATATTAAGCAATTAACAAATAATTGGAACATTTATATTGTACAATGTTGACCAGCTTGTAGATCTCAGATGTTCCTCCCATTCGTAAACCACACTTCTCTAAGATTCTTAGTAGCGGATCACCCCCAATTCGGGGCCATTAATCCACAAGGGTAAAGGCTCATCTAGAGCCAAATACAAAATGCAATAAATATTATACACATATTGGGTCAAAAACTAACTTCAATAGCCTACCTAACTAGAATATTGCATCCCCCATCCTGCACAACCCAAGATAGTGCACCTTTTTGTTGCTCTTGCAGTCCCTTAGGTTATGCCACTGCTCATCTTCAACTTCAAGTGCAGAATGATCAAGGAAGCTCAAAAAAATGCGGCTTTGAAAGTTCCAACCACCATTGGTTCCTCCAGGCACCCTTATAGCCTTATCCTCACCAATCTCCCTTACAAGCTCTAGCCTTACCTAAGGGAAGCAAGGAACTTTGGTCATGGTTTTATATCAAAGGTTTCCCCATCCAATTATCTAGTCATGGTGATTGGTTAATTTAGACACTTTCCTTTGAGTCTATAGTATAAAACCATATCACTAGCCATGATCCCCCAATGCGCGCCTCTCTTGATCAAACAAATAACACTACTTGTAAATAGTATGGGTTGAAGAAGATCAATGATCAAAACAATGGAAAAATTGATTTTTTTATGCATGAGTAGAACCCTACAAATGTAAAGTGGGAGACTCCCACTTGGTTAATTTAGATTCTTTCCTTTGATTCTATAGCATAAACCCACTACAACAACCATGGTGCCTTGATGCACACCTCTCCTGGTCAAACAAAGAGAATCACTTGTAAATAATATGGGTTGAATGAGATTAGTGATCAAAACAATGGAAAATTATATTTTTGTATGCATGAGTGGAACCCTCCAAATGTCAAGAGGGAAACTCCCCTTTCCACCACTTGGAGACTTCAGATTATCTTGTGTTTGCCTAATCTAGGTTTATGTTCCTAGGTGACTTTTTGGACTATCATGGTGTAGGAACCTAGTCTTGGATTCCATCCCTCCTTACCTTTCCTCATGTGGAGTTCTAGCCCCCCCATTTCTTGTGTCTAACTCAGTATAGGTCAATAGGATATTTATTATCGATGAAATGATTTACAAACATACCCTTTGGGTCACAGGAAATCTAGCCTTTCTTGCAGGAAATATGGCCTTAATGCGCATAGCATATCCACACAATTCCAAAATAATGTATTTATGTGGGAACATGGGGCCAACATAACTTGGCTCACTAACTTAATAGAATGTGTACAATAAAATACAGGGGTATTATGGGGGTGTTATATTCAAAATGACATAGTCAATTGTGTTATTACCAAGCCCATGGATACAAGTAATATAGTTTGATCCTTATACCTATTGGAAATAATGAGGGGGGGTGGGGGTGAATCAATATTTCATCAATTAAATAATTTTTAACCATCAACAAATCACAACATTAACCATTCAAGATTGAGTTTGTTAATTTAAAAGAGAGTGAGAGTGATAATGTAAATTTGCAGGAAGATAAACCAGTAGTGGTTTTTGGCCCACATGTAGAGGAAGTAGATTCTTCAATCCCTTCTTTTTATATTTCCCTATTGGTTCATGATTTCCTTCTACATAATTGCATGTTTGATTCGAGGGCTTCACATAATCTTATGCCTTTATCTATGATGAAGCAACTAAATTTACAAGTGACCAAACCTTACAGGGATTTGTATTCTTTTGACTCAAACAATGTCAAGTGTCTAGGGGTTATTAAGGATCTGGTAGTGTCATTAGCCCAAATTCTAGCTAGAAGCTTGGTCATGGATGTTGTAGTAGCAAATATCCCTGCTAGATTTGGAATGCTTCTATCTAGGTCCTGGGGGGCTAAATTGGGAGGTGTTTTGAAGTTGGATTTTACATATGCTGTTATACTAGTTTTTGGTGGGGATGAGAGGAGATTGTACAGAGAAACTAGGTTTATAAAACCAATTACAAAAAATGGAGCAAGCAACTCACCTGTGTATAGTTAGGAGAAGGATGATTTTGCTTGTTTCACACTGCACGATAATGCAGAGTTGGCTTAAGATAATCAGAAGTGGCTTGTCTCAGCCAATGTTATTACAAAGTTGCAAATGGAAGAAGTGTGGAAGTGTTTCTTTGATGGAGCTTATTCAAAAGAAGGAACAGGTGCTGGTTTTCTTCTAATTGCACCTAGAGGTAATCTGTTTCCTTTTTCTTTCAAATTAGAGTTCGAGGCAACTAACAACGTGGCAGAATATGAGTCCTTGATTATTGCTCTACAAACAGCCAAACAGATGGGAGTCAAGTCAATTTCTGTTTTTGGAGATTCAGAACTCATTATTAAGCAGATAACAGATCAATGCCAAACAAAGCATCCTAGACTCTGGGCATATAAAAATGAGGTATGGGATTTGATTGAAAATTTCTTTGAAGCTTTTAACATTCAATTCATTCCAAGGGATGAAAATAGATTGACAGATTCATTGGCTGTGGCTACTAGCACTTTCAAGCCTGCTATTTATCCAAGATTAAGATATGAGGTAGAAATGAGACACAAACCTTCTGTTCCTGATAATGTTAAGAACTGGAAAGTTTTTGAAGATGACCAGTAGATTAAGGAGTTTTTGACTATGGTTGAGGAGTTCCAGGTACAGAAATTGATCAGGACGAAGAAGATACAACATAAATTGCAGGAGCCAGTGGTTTTAAAGATTCAATAGCAAATAAGAAGATCTTCCAATTAAAAGACAATTTTCTGCCAAAGGGGTTTGTTCCTCTTGAAAGGCTTTTTAATTCCAATGATGTGGCTGTGGAATCAGGGAAAATCTCACAGGATGAACATATTCAGGATCACAACATTGGAACTCAGGATAATCCCAAGTTAGTCAAATTATATGCTGGAGTTTCACCTAATTTTCAAGAAAGATATATTAAACTTTTCAAGAATTATGTTGATGTTTTTGCATGGTCCTATGAAGATCTCAAAACTTATGATGTAAATATTATTCAGCATAAAATTCCTTTGAAGGAGGGGGTTAAACCCTACAAATAGAAGCTTAGGCAGATAAATCCTCTGCTTATACCATCAATTGACAAGGAGGTCAAGAAGTTTCTTAATGCTAAAATCATAGTCCCACTCAGATATTATGATTGGGTGGCTAATCTGGTACCCGTGAGAAAGAAAAATGGAGAAATAAGGTTGTGTGTTGACTTCAGAAATCTAAATAGACCTTCTTTGAAAGATAATTATCCTTTGCCTAAAATGGATCATGTACTACAAAAGGTAACAGGATCTTTTAGAATATCAATGCTATATGGATTTTCTGGTTATAACCAGGTGGTTATGGATAAGGAGGATCAGAAGAAAACAACGTTCACAACTCCCTGGGGAACATTTATGTATGCTAGAATGCCTTTCGGATTGATGAATGCAGGAGCTACATTTCAAAGGGCTATGGACATCGCTTTTGTTGGAGATAAGTTTGTAGTAATATATTTGGATGATATTATTGTTTTTTCTAAGTTTGATGAAGAACATTTAGATCATTTGAAAAGAACTTTTGATAAATGTAGAAGATTTGGAATTTCTTTAAATCCCAAGAAATCAATTTTCGCTCTGGAGTAAGGAAAATTGTTGGGACACATTGTTTCGAGAGAAGGAGTGAAGATAGATCTAGCTAGAGTACAAGCTGTGTAGAAAATACCATTGCCCAAAAGTAAAAAGGATATTCAAAAGTTTCTAGGAAAAATATAAACTTCTTGAGAAGATTTGTATCTAATTATGTAGAAATCTTGAAAGAAATAACTAATATGTTGAAGAAGGAGAATGAAGTGCGTTGGACCAAGGAAGCTAAAGAATAATTTTCTAGAATTAAAGAGGCATTGCACGCAGCTCCAGTCTTAATCAACCCTGATTATCAGAAGCCTTTCCAAGTTTTTTCATTTGCCTCATCAAGTTCGATAGTTGCTCTCTTACTGCAAAAGAATGATGAAGGGAGAGAGCAACCAATTGAATTCTTCAGTAAGATTCTTAGAGATTCTGAGATGAAATATAATATTCTCGAGAAGCAGGTGTATGCCTTGGTAAAAGCCCTGAAAGCTTTTAGAACTTATGTGCTGCAGTCCCAAATCGTTGCTTATGTGCCAAATGCTGCAGTGAAAGACGTATTATTATAGGGAGATGTAGAAGGCAAAAGAGGAAAGTGGATTTCCAAGATCCAAGAATATGAGACCCGCAAAGTTGGTAAAAGGACAAGGACTGGAAAAAATGTTAACAAAATCAAACTTTCAGGCATTGGGAATTAAATTATTGGCACCTGTAGATGAAAAAGCAGTTGAAGAAAATGAAGGAGAGCAAGTTCCAGGAATGAAGATAAGGTATAAATTCTTATGTTCAGAATGGTATAAACATATAATTCATTATTTGTGCTTTCTTTCTTGTCCTCAATCCTTAGATAGAACAAAGTATAGGGTACTAAAGATTAAGGCACAACCATATGTGATTGTGGAAGGCAGATTGTACTGGAAGGATCCTGCTGAAATTCTATTACTGTGTTTAACAAAAGATGAATTTACAAAAACAATCAAAGATTATCATGAGGGGTTTTGTGGGGGACATTACAGTTGGAAAGTAGTTGCACATAAGATCCTTCAGGCTAGATTTTATTTTCCTACCTTATTTGGTGATACCTATAAGTTTGTTAGAAGTTGTCAAAAGTGTCAGCTTTTTGCTAAAAACAAGATATTAACTCCTTTACCTTTAATTCCAGTTTTCATAGAGGAGCCATTCAGACAATGGGGATTGGGCTTTGTTGGAGAAATCAATCCACCCTCAGGCAGACAACACAGGTGGGTTCTCACAACAACATATTACTTCACCAAATGGGTAGAGGCAATTTCTTCTAAGAGAGCAAACGATCAGATAGTGATGAAATTCCTGGAAGAAAATATTTTTAGCGGATTTGGTTGCCCCATTAAAATTATAGCAGATAACGCTCAAGTCTTCAACTCAAGTAAGTTCATTGCTTTTTGTCACAAGTATAATGTTATTTTGTCCCATTCAACAACTTACCATCCTCAGGGAAATGGATTAGCTGAGTCTACTAACAAAACTTTGATGAAGATCCTTAAGAAAAGCATTGCAGAAAATCAAAGAGATTGGAATTCTAAGTTAAACTTTGCTTTGTGGGCTGCAAGAGTAACTACAAGAAGATCTACAAGGAAATCACCTTTTGAATTAGTATATGGAACTCAGGCTATGTTTCCAAGTCAACTTGTAAAGCCAGTAATTGCAATGATTCAAGAGGCGAAAGAAGAACAAAATGCTTTGGTAAGAAGAATGAACAAAGTAGTGGAGCTAAGTGAGAACAGAGACAAGGTAAGAGATAACTTGATTTTGTATCAATCCAAGATGAAAAATATTTTTGACAGGAAAGCCAAGGAAATCGATTTTAAAGTTGCAAGCTTAGTATTGAGATGGGATACCAGAAGAGAAGATAAGGGTAAAAATGGGAAATTTGATCCTCTCTGGTATGGTCCTTTTAGAATTTTTGAAGTGAGATCCAATAATACCTTCATCCTTGAAAATCTTGATGATGAGACTTTACAACTACCTATTAATGGGCAATATTTAAAACACTACTTCCAGTTCTAAAGAACAAGTATCATGTCATTGTGAATACTAGAATCAAGCCATTGTACAAATGCCATAGTATTGCAGTTTATTTAAAGCAATATATGACTCCATGCCCGAGGTGAAGGCATTAATCTGCAGTTCTTAGTGCTTCTTTGGAGAAATCACTATCCCTAGGTGGAGCTAGATGTTGTAACATGCATCTTTCCATGGCATTTATTTTTCATTCAAAAAATCTTTTGAAAATACTTTAAAAAAGAGGTAAAGCAAAAGTAAGAGGCAATAATGATATATCGGTGGCCAAGGGTTATATGGACATACATGTATATATGTATATCGCAAAACATAACTCTATCGGAAATCAAAATGCAAAATAAATGAAGAAATAAATCACATTTTCAAAGAAAACAAGTGTTAAAGTTGTACTGGACTCGAAATATTATATGCTATATTTTAAAGTTCGGCGGGTTTGTGTTATGGATGGTCACACCACAGATAAATGCCGATCGCAATTAGTGATTGGGTTCCGGACCCAAAAATTTATATGGCGCATTTTATAACAGCGGGGTCTGAAATGATTACGCATATGTCCTCGTTGATTGCGATATGCGATAAGGGTTGGATTCGAACATATATATATATATATATATATATATATATATATATATAATATATATATATATATATAATATTATATAATATAAATAAAATATAATATATATATATAATATAAGATATATATTATATAATATATAATAATATATATATTAATATATATAATATATATAATATATATATATATATATATATATATATATATATATATTATATATATATATATATATATATATATATATCATATTTTAAAGTCCAGTGGGTTTGCCTTTATCCATATATGTTAATATATGCCAATTGCAATTTGCAATGGTTGGACTCGATATTACATTCATTATGGTTAATTTTTTCGTCGGGTCCACCATATTGCAGGTCATCAATATTTGGGTTATTACACCATTTATAAGCGCCGATTGCGATTTATAAGGGGAAGTTAGCACAACTAAACAGGTGGATTCAATGCGTTTATTGAATCATGTTAATTCCTTTTTAGTTCCTATTTACCTGTTTTGCGTTGATTTTGTTGTGTAAATAGAAAAATCAGTGTTAAAGCCAGAGTTAAAGAAGAGGGAAGTTGGTCACTTGCTGTTCTGGCCAATTGAAATGCGCCCGGTACATGCGTAAGCCAGGTTATGCAAATTAAACATAGGTTGTTACGATGAAAGTAGATTAATTACCATTGAGGCACCTTCAGAGGAATTCAACAGTGGATTAAGCAGAGCAATCCAGTGGTTACCATCTCCTTCTAAATTCAGTTTTTTTTTTGTTATTTCTTGTTCTTCGAAGTGTTTTTACCCTCTGTAAATTCCGTAGTAGTTTTATTTCATATAGTTAAGAAGAAGTTAGATAGGTTTCAGAAATCAATAACTGTTCCACAATGTATAAAAAGTGGAAAATTTACTAAAAAAGGGTTGGAATTTTGGAGAACCAGGCCACTGTATTTCTGATAACATCATTGATTAATGAAACGACTAGAAGTTTCCAGGAGTTGTTACATATAATTTGTAAGTTTCACTATCATGTGTCATACAATGTTTTCTTCTTTTTAAGTGTAGTAATGAAGCTGCAGAGTAAAATCCCTTAAAGTGCGCTCCTATACTTAGAGTCCTCATTTCCGTTCTAGGTTATAGATAATAGCTTTTGTGAAAGACCAGCATATTGTCTATGATTTATTTCTCATGATGATAATTCATCGAAGTTATAGATAATAGTTCCTGTGAGAGATCAACATATTGTCTTTAACTTCCCCTTCAAACTTTCCTCATCCATCATTTATATTTAGCAACAAATGGCATTATGA
Organism: Pinus taeda; assembly: GCA_000404065.3. Taxonomy (NCBI): domain Eukaryota; kingdom Viridiplantae; phylum Streptophyta; class Pinopsida; order Pinales; family Pinaceae; genus Pinus; species Pinus taeda. Next base: position 43,700 of record APFE031585996.1, on the reverse strand, counting down.
GATGTTTTGGTCATACATGTATCAAGAGTCTAAGGCCAAGTTTTCCAAGTCCTTCATTTGGGAATATAATAAACAATAAGTGAGTAAATAATCTTTATTAATGTCTTAAGCACAATTTCCCTACAACTAGGAAATTGATTTCTTAAGGAACAACATACGCGATGGTTTTTGGTCCATGGTATTGGATGCTTCGACATGTATAAATATGTATTACATTGAAAGGAACATAATGAAAAATCAATCTGGTAGTCCCAATTTTGGGATCCAGGGGAAAAGCTTTGTGTATATGTGTTTTATGTGTTATGCTCTTGCATTGTTTATTTTCTATGTTTTAGAATTCATGTGTAGGTAATTTCTGTACGGGGTTAAAACCTACATTTGGTATCAGAGTTGTTTTGGCTTCAAGGGGACACCTTTTTTGCTAAGTGGTTTCGCTTGGGCCTGTGGTAGACCCTATTCAGTGGGAGATCTGCGAGATCAATTCTGGTGGTGAAAGAAGATGGCAAACAGTGGAAAGATAGAGATCGAGAAATTTAATGGTCAGAGTTTTGAGTTGTGGAAACTCAAGATGGAGGATCTATTGGTGGTTAGAGATTAGTGGATCGCGGTAGATCCCAGTACTAAGCCAATGGGAGTGTCTAATGAAGAATGAAAGAGGTTAGATCATAAGGCAAAGAGTACAATACGATTGTGTGTCTCAGATTCAGTATTGCTGAATGTATCAGGGGAAGCTATGGCTAAGGCTTTGTGGGACAAGTTAGGGACATTGTACCAATCTAAGTCTCTGGTGAATAAACTATTCTTATGGAAAAAGATGTATAACCTGAGGATGAAAGATGGAGACTCGGTGACATAGCATCTGAATGCATTTAGTAATGTGGTAAGTCAGTTATAATCTGTTGATATTAAAATTTTAGATGAAGATAACTGCATCAGTTTGTTGTGTTCTCTACCAGATTCGTGGGATAGTTTGGTTATTGCAATAGGTAGCTATACAACTGCCTTGCAGTTTGATGAAATAGTCTCGTCCTTGCTAACAGAGGAGATGAGACAAAAAAATATGGAGAGCCAGAATGGTGATGCCTTGTCTGTACGAGGACGATCCCAGAACAAAAACAAAAATAAGTCATTGAGTGGGAGATCCAAATCTAGAGGGAGATCTAAATCTCTAGGAAAACCTATAAAGGTGGTTTGCTAGAAATGAGGAAAGGAAGGGCACTACAAAAGGGACTGTAAATCTAAAGCTCCTGACAAAGGAAAGGGATCCGATGACACTCCTTTTGCAGAGGCGAAAACCACCTCAGATGAAGGTGGGGATGTGTACTTGGCTTCTTCAAGTACACATGTAGATAATGAGGCATGGTTGATTGACTCAGGTTCATTACTTCACTCCCCATATAGAGTTGTTTTGCGAGTATGAGAAATATGATGGTGGTGATGTCTTCTTAGGGGATGACTGGAAGGCTAGAATCATTGGTCGTGGAAAAGTAAAGTTGAAGTTGCAAGGTGGAAGGGTTAGAACACTTTTGAGTGTTCTGCATATTCCTGCATTGGCCAGAAATCTGATTTCTGTAAGCAAGCTGGATGATGCAGGTGTAAAAACAATGTTCGAGAAGGATACCTACAAGATGGTT
>APFE031585996.1:15634-37600 GCA_000404065.3 Pinus taeda | reverse complement strand
ATGTATAAATATGTATTGTAATATTGAAAGGAACATAATGAAAAATCAAGCTGGTAGTCCCGGTTTTGGGATCCAAGGGAAAATCTCTGTGTATATGTGTTTTATGTGTCATGCTCTCGCATTGTTTATTTTCTGTGTTTTAAAATTCGTATGCAGGTAATTTTTGTTCAGGGTTAAAACCTACAATAATTGAGAGAAGAATATTTTCCTAATGTATAAAAACTACAATCAAGTATATCAACTCCAACTAAAAATTTTGTAGGAGCTAACCTATAGGAGACACCAATACCCACTTTAGCACCAACTCAATGAATTTGTGGGCACCAACCCATAGGAGACATCAATCCCCTAGCTAAGCACCAACTCAATAGAATTTGTGGGAAACATCCCACAGGAGACTCCAATCCCCAGTTAAACACCAAATAAACTTCAAGTCGTGCTTTGTCTTTGTCAGCAATCTTATGTTCTTCAATATTTCCTTTTATCTCAATTGATAGTCACTTCACCATGTGATCTTTGGATTTGCACTCTTAACTCTTATTACCACCACCTGGTTTGCACTTGAATTTTATTCTTCTTTAGATGGTCCCAGTGCATCCTAGCCTATACTGTCACATAAATTCCCTCAACGTATTTGTTCAACTCATTCTTTACACACAACTCCTTCTTTACACCCACTAAGGTCAACCCTTAATACTCACATCATTATGTTATTTTGTTCAAATAAAAGTATAACACTTTACCTCTCTAATTGTTAAGTGAACAAGGTCAAAGGCAAAGAGTTATCCACATAATATCTATTCTATTTCAATGTAAATTAGTTAGAATGTGTGCAAACCCACTCTCTCTGTTGATTGTGATGAGGAGCAAAACACATTGGGAAACTAAAAAATGGAGGCTTTCTTTTTCATAAACAATTAATGTAATAAAATAATAAAGCATAAAAGTCTACTACCAACATTAAACCTTGAGACATCTGGTCTTAGACTTTTATCCATATGCGACAACCAATATTTGTGAGCGTAGTATTAAAAAACCCACAAATTAGTCAGAAAATAAGGGAAATTCCAGCAAGATTATGACAAAATCCGGCATAAAATTTGGAAATCTGGGTTACAACTGTCAAACTTCAGGATTTTGGGTGCTCCAGGGGTTTTTGATGGCGTTGTAACTATTCCCACCATAAAAAATAATGATTCAAACCCTCTAAAATTATGATTTTTTGATTTTTTTTTTTTACTGGATTCCAACAGAAAACTGTGGTCCGGGAGAATTTGTGGCATCAATAGACAACACTATATTTGTGGAGCTATAATTCCATTAATGCACTAGGGCAGTATATGTCACCCATTGGATTTTGTACTTGTTTAAATCCAATAGCTAACATATACTTCCCAGTACATTAATGAAGCTATAGCTCCACAAATATTGATAACCCAACCTACCAGCGAAAACAAATTACCATAAACATGACGAAAATATGGGAATTATGAATATCTGACAAACTACGCTTTATAAAAATCAAAATCGTGTCGATTTTGGGTTTTGAGGAATCTAAGTGACATATGTTGACACCTCTGACAGTGTATTTCTAACTGCAACACTTCCTATGGGTAGCTTTGATTTTCAATCCCTTCGATTTTTTCTAAGTGCACCTTAGCTCTGCTTCAAAAGACATCGTGTCTTTTTAGAATGTACTATATGAGGTACTTTAAGTAATTGATCACTGAAATACTCTTATAAAAATTTCTCACAGACAATTGTGGTCCAACCTCAGCAAGTTCTTGCATTACGCTCGATGCTTAGAATATCCCCCAGCTGCTCAGAAGATTTGTATTATTCGATCCCATGTGTTAAGTGTAAAATGAGCCATACGAGTATGTAATTATTAGTGTCTATTAATTGATTATCAGAAACATTTGTTAGTATTAATGACTAAATGGGAGCTCAAGCTCATGCTTTACATTTTTATGCCATTGAAGGGATGTTCGACGAAGAAAAAGATCCATACTATTTGTATAACACACTTGGAAAACATATCATTTTTAAAATACTTACCTTAGACCTTCCTACAAAACAATGTAGGAAGGTTTGTTATATTAAATTATTATAAACACTCATAAATACAAAAAACACAATTCCAAGAGAGTTATTATAATGTAGAGCAATGAGATTGATCTACAAATTGTTATGGATATTTTACTGGAACAATTTGTCACAACAAATATGTTAAAATTAGTTAAATCTAGATGATGAAAGTTAATTTTTCTTTAGATCTCAAATTATTTAATAGCTATTTTTTTGCTTAAATGAATAAATAATTGAAATCCAAAAAATAGAGAACAAATATAAATACATACGTGCACCATCCATAATAGACATAAGTTTCACCTTTGGAAACTCTTACGAGAGAAAAACTAGTTAGAAGGTGAGGCTACTATGCTCTCTTATCTTTGGCATGGAAATATGCATGTGCAAAGGAAGAGGAACCCCCTATGGATTTAATTGAGCCTTGTGGCTTGTAAGCCTGCTACATAACCATAACCCCCTCTATTTTTCTCTCTACCTTCACATTCCTAGTTGCTCCACTTAACTATGGAACAAAATATAGTAACATGGAATAGAACCCCTACCTCTCCTAGAGGTATGGTATTTAACATAGCTCAATAACCAACCAGGTGCAAGGTTTGAATCCCTCAAGCCATAGCTATAGTTATGGGTTTGGACCTTCTAGAGTCTTCTTGAAATTCTAGACGTGGCTAGCCCCATTTGCATGAGTAATGGAAAATGATGTGGCATGCTCTCTTATCATGGTGATCAACACAATAGGTCAACTTCTATACAAACTCCAATTGGCTCGATTCTTTCCCATTGGAAAGGTATCTAAGTATGGATCAATATCCTACCGTTATATGTTATAGCAAGAAAGTTTTGACCCAAAAAAATGTCATTTGATGCCTTGAAATGGCTCCAGGAGGTTTTAGACTCCAATTCTCCAAACTAGGACCCACTATTAAAATGACCTTGCAAGTTGATTCCTCCATTTTTTTCAACTCTAAAAGCATCAAGATAGATGGCAAATAATATAATGATCCAATATTTACCATACCTCCCCATTTAGGGAGGTTTTTAGTCCCTAAAAGCTTTAGTGAATGATGTGAGGAAATTTTTCCTCTTCCTTCTCCCTAGAGTTCCGCTTTGTCTTGCTTGTAAGTTGTCCTTTCAACCCAACCTACCAAAATTTGTGCTACCTTTTTCTTGTAGTTTTGGACCTATTCTACAAAATTATGTTCTCTACCAACTCTAGATGAGAATCTGGTGCCAAGTCCTTTATGAAAGGTAGGACCCACTCCTCTTCTTGATCCAACATGGAAAGCTCATAGAGTTTGAGATTCTCCACATCCACTACTTAGTAAATGTGCATGTATGTAGGCATTATATTGCACCTTTTCCAATATCTTGAAATGACCATATCATAAAGCTTTGATCTTCTTACCAAGGCCCTATAGTATTTCCTTATAATCAAAATATGTCCCGCACTTTGAATGAATTCTCTATTTTGTGTTGATCGTGCCCGCCTTATATTTTTCTTATGACTTCTTGAGCATCTCGTATACTTGAAAATAGATCTAAGTAATCTTCTCAAAGAATAGTTATGCTCTTAATGCATCTCCTATAAGGTCCTCCTACGCTACTCTTTGTTATCCATATACAACATGCAAGGGTGAAGGTGGAAAATATCCAAAACAAGTTTCAAAAGGTGACTTACCAATAGAAGTGTGGAATACTCTATTATAAGAGTGATGTATATAGATCATATTTTCATCCATGTTCTTTGTATGCTTCTGATTGTAACCCCTCAAAAGTTGCACAAAAGTCCTATTGACTACTTTTTTTGCTCATATGTCTGTGGATGGAATCTTGTAAACCTATTCAATTTTGTTTCCATGTTCTCCCACAATATAGTCCAAAACCCATTGAGAAATCCAGTGTCCCTATCTAAAATGATACTACTTGGCATCCCAAAGTGCACACAAACTTTTTGAAAGAACAAGTTTCATATTTCTTGTCTTGTAATGGTCTTTTTACAAGACACGAGAACACACATCCTACTAAGATTGCCAACTACAATAAACGGGTAGTTATGTCCCTACCTATTTGTTTCTAAACCTTCCATAAAATCCATGGAATTTTTTTCCCAAGGTCTAGTGGGTATAAGTAAGGGATGGTATAGACCTTGCTTCTCATTACTAGGATTGCTAGTACAACAAAGTACACACCCTCTAATGTAACATGGTACATCTTCTTGTATTACAGACTAGTACACATACCTTTGTAAGTTGACAACCATCTTCCCAACATCAAAATTTCCTACAACCTTGGAGGTGTGAGCCTCTTTGATAAGTCGCAACCATTCACCTTTAATTAAGAACACAAAGCTTGTCCAACATGTAGAGTAACCCATTATGGATATGTTAGTAAGATTTGTTGTCACCATATTCTACATGACTCTCACCTCATAGTTACTAAAACACCTCCTTGAATTCCTTGTCTTCCATGTGTACCTCTTTGTATGCATCATGGGTGATAGGTTCCATCTGCATTAGAATTTCCAAAGCCACAATCTTGGATGTGGGTGGCCTTGAAAGCATGTTTGCATACTGATTTGTGTTTCCCTTCTTGTATTTTAAAATTATATGAAATTGTTATAAGAAAATAATCAACTTGCAATTTATGGTCTGTTATAGCTTACTCTGAGCCTACAGATAATATAGTAACTAGTGATCAATGTGGATGATAGTCTCATTGCTCACTAGATGGTTTTTCCACTTTTTTACAACTTGTACCAAGGCATAGAGCTCCTTGCCATATGTAGGGTTGGAGAAATTCCCATGAAATACTTCAAAATGGTAACATACAAGCCTTCCTCCTCGCATCAATATTTCTTCCATGGCATACCCACTTGTCTCCACTTTGAAGGGCTTCTACAAGTTTGACTACATAAGAACTAGTGCTTGACTAATTTTTCTCTTCAGTTCATTAAAATCTTTTTTCATAATCTCCCTCCACTAGATACTCTTACCATTAACTATTATGGTGTGGAGTGGTGCAACTATTTCTGAAAATGAAGTTACAAACTTCTACAAGTATTGCATTGACCCAAAAAAGTTACCAACTTTAGAGACATTTTTAGGAATTGACCTCTTAATGATGCCCTCCATCTTCATGAGGTCTATCTTAAAGCCCCCTCCACTAATCACATACCCCAAACACCAAATACTATTGGGAAAATTCACATTGGTTGAGGTTAGCCAAAAAATGAAGTTTCTCCAAAGTCTAGAGCACCTCCATAAGATGTAATATATGCTCCTCCCATGTAACACAATAAACCAACATATGATTTAAACAAAATATAGCAAATTAATCCAAATATGGTCATAATAAATCATTCATTATGTAGTGATGCCTTGAATAAACCAAATGGCATGACCATCAATTCATATGAACCTTGACTTGTTTTGAAGGTGTTCTTCTAGGTGTCTTCTTATTTGAATCAAGCTTGATAGTATCTTGACTTTAGATTCAACTTGGTGAAGTATTTTTCATGTTGAAATTGTTCTAACAAATCATTGATGTTGGGTAAAAGGCACCAATTCTCGAGTGTAATCATGTTTAATGCTTTGTAATTGATGCACATTCGCCAAGTCCCATCCTTATTTGGTATAATTACGATGTGACGCACAATATGAGGTGCTTGGTTGAATCACACCTTGCTCCAACAACTACTTCAGATACTCCTTCACTTCATTTTCTTCCATAATGGATTATTTATACAACCCAATATTTGGTAGTGGAGAGTCCAACAACATTTTTATTTTCTTATCCACTTACCTCTTGGGTGGTTACCCTTTAGGCTAATGGAACACTCCTCTATATTCCTATAATAACCCCTCTAACTGATGATGTTTCTCTCTTTAATAAACCCCTCAAAGAATGCCTTTGATCTTATGGAATCATCATCAAACTAACTTTCTCTTAACATAAGTAAAACACATTTCTTACTAAACTAATCATCTTAACTTGGTTGGCACTTATCAATGAAATCTCTAACTTTCCTTTATGTGAATTAATGATTAAGTACTTCCCATCCTTGATGAGGTAGTATTGGTTATATCTTCACATGAATATTTCATCCCTCATATATATGTAGGGACTTCCAAACACTACTCCACATATGTCAAGTGATACTATGTCCAATTCCACTTCATAAATAAAATAATAACTTATAACAAATTTAATATTGCAATTTTTTTATACCTTAATCTCTGCATCCTTGTTTACCCATCCCAATGGATATGGGCTAGGATGATCATGAATTTCCAAACTGATATGGTTGACTAGATCCACTGTTTTGAGATTAGTCTCAGAACCAAATTTTAATAGAGCATATACCTTGTTCTTCTTGACTTGGATCTTGATGTGGAAGAGTTCGGTTATCTCCTTCTCTTCCTAGTGACGAGGGTTACATAGGTTCACCTACTTCTACACTGATGTGCAGAGAATATTCACATCCACATCAAAGCTACTTTTAACCTGATTGCTCAAATGCGTGGTTGGATGGTTCTTTTTCTTTACAACCTTCTTGTGGTTCTTAAAGTTTATATCTAAATACATTTTCCAACTCTTTTACTCTATGTGACCATGAATTTTGCAATGGTTATTGGGATCCTTGTACCAATGTTAAGTGGTTGTTGCATTCTCACCCTTCCCCACTTTTGACTTCTTCTTCCCCTCCTTGGAAGCTTCCTAGTGCTCTTTTTGCTTGTAACTACTTGGGTACCCTTTCTAGTGGCCTATGCTTTGTATATACTATGAATGTAAACATGTGTTTTCCATGATCCTTGGATTAAAACCCATAAATTGCATTCACAGATGGTTCTGTGGATTGCCCAAATACTTAAAGACTATGTCTATGTTCTTGAGGTAGATACCCAACATCATAACTATTTTTTTGAACTTGGTTGTGTACTCTCTTACGCTTCCCCTACCTCTTTTTGAAGTAGTGAGATCACATATATTAGTCCTCTACATACATGATAAAGTGAAATCGATACTTAATGAAGGTTTTGAAGTCCTCCCACCTAGTTATTTGCAACTTACTCTAGCCTTAGTGTTTATGTATGGCTTTCCACCAGGTCGAAACATGGCCCTCTAACTTTAGTGTATAAAATTATATATTTTTTTCCTCATCTATATAGTGAATGTTGAAATACAATTCTAGTTGCTAAAACTAATTACTTAGTTTTAATGCATTGATATTACCTTGTTATGGCTTTATGTCCACTTTCACTTCCATCTTGAGTAAGAATTGTGAAGGGTTCACAATACTCAAACTTGGTTGCTCCTTCTTGGCTTCTTTCCTCAAATCCTATTTTGGGTATTCATTATCTCCTAATTTTCCCTTTGATCCAATCTCCAAATTAGAATTTTTGGCCTCTTTGAATGGTCCAAGCTTGCTTGCTAGAGCTAATATAAGGAGGTTCATATTGTGATTGATGTCAACAACTTGTGCTTCCAACCTTGCAAATCTCTCTTCTATCAAATCTTGAGGGTTGTTGTGAACATACTCATCATCCATGGATAAGGTTCTACAACTTTCTTCTTCAATTGATTCATGAATCCTAAAACTTCCCACAAAATACCCAAATAAAATTGCTCTAATACCAATATGATATGTAAATTTCCATGGATATTCCACTAGAACAATTCATCACAATATATATGATAAAATAATTGAAATCTATACCATTAAGGTTATTTCCCTTTAGATATTGAATTCTTTAATGTATGATTTTCTACTTCAAAGAATAAACATAATTTGAATTTATGAAGGGAATAATGATATACATATTTATAATCAAACAGAGAGATAGAGTGAAACTTGACTTCTATTAATAAATGGAAAATGTTGAAACTATATACACGCATAATGAAAGTAAATTAGATCGAATGGTGGTAGCTTATCTCTAAGAAGAGATGTGATGGCTATTCGGCTTCACTGAACTATGTTATAATGAGGCTCAAAGAGATTTTTATCTTAAATAAGTGATGAGAAACCCTAAATATCCAAAAACATAACTCTAGGAGATGAAGCACCAAAGCATTTTTGGCCCTGATTGGGTAAGTTAGAACATCAACTTCCTGGGGTCGTAACTTTGGCATACGATATCCACTCGACACACATGATAACCAATTGGAAAGGTCTATCTGAGAAGTACATTTTCCAACTACCAACAAAATCTATGATTGGCATCAATCTGTTTCCCCAAAAGACATTGTTTAGGGCCATAAAATGACTCTAAATGTTTAGGACTTGAAAATTGCCAAAATAGAAAGTTTGTGTTGTGAGCCAATGAAATAGGTGGGTGGCCACTGATATCCACCTGGATCAAAAATATCTAAAATGCAATAAATACAGAACATATAGAAATACACATCTACACCATCCACAATTATACATAATTTTTACAACGGGAAACCCTTATAGGAGAAAACCTACCTAGAAGGTGAGGTTTCTCTACTATCTTTCTTTGATATGGAAATATGCAAGTCCAAAGGAAGAGGTATTTTCTATGGTGTTACTTGAGACCTATGGCCTATAAGGATGCTATAAACCTAAAATCCCTTTATTTAACTCTTTAAATTCACATTCCCGTTCGATTTTCTCTACTATGGAACAAAATACAATGGCATAGAATGGAACCCCTACTCCTCCAAGTAGCTTAGAAATTAACATGGCCTAATAGCCAACCAAGCATAAGTTTGACTCCCTCAAATCTAAGCTAGAGTTACAATTTTGGACCTTCTAGAGTCTTCTCGAAATTCCACTCGTTGCTAGCCCCATTTGCATGGGTAAAGGGGGTTGACATGGCATCCTCTTGTACCATGGTCATCAACATGGTAGGTCAACTTGCAAGGGGCATAACTTTTGCACATAAACTCTGATTGAAGCAATCCTTACACTATTAGAAAATTCTTTGAGTGTATATTAGTGTTCCAAGGCTTGACACTATAATGGGAAAGTTTTCAGCACAAATAAGGCTATTTAATGCCTTAAAATGACTCTAGAAGGTTTTAGATCTCAATTTTCCAAATTGGGACCCACTATTAAATGGCCTTACAAGTTGATTCCTCCACTTCTTTCCACTTTAAAAGCATCCATATAGATGAACAATAATATAATGATCCAAATCGAAATCAAAGATGAAACAAAATTCCATATTTAGTGTCACTTATAATTGTGATATAAAAGGATGATTAGTATAGATTAGGTATCGACTTAGGTATACCATTAAATAAAGTTACCATTAAAATAAGTTCTACATTCCATTTGTGGATGAACCATTGAATGATTTTCATGGCGGTCATTGTTTCTCCAGGCTTGACAGGAAATCTAATTAAAACAAACAAGCATATAATAGGAGGATATTCCCGAAACAAATTTTCATACACAGAAAGGTATGTATAAATAATGCATCGTACCTTTTTTATTATCCAATGGCCCGACTACTATCCATGTGCAATATATGATTATTTCAACAATACCTATGGAATTCTGTACTGGTGTTTAATTGATGACACATTTTAGTCTACAATAAAAGTGGATTTTACACTCAACAATGTTGATACAATGATGAAGTTATTAGAAGATGATAAGTTCTATGTAAAGAAGTCACAATGCAACTTTGGAAAGGAAGAGATATAATTCCCATGTCACATTGTATGAAAATAAGATGTTACACTGTCTTTGCCCAAAAAACATCGTATGTTTTAATGGATTACTATGCCCTACATTCTATTGCAAAGGACTTGCAAAAATTTATGTAGCGAGTGTCACTCCACTAAAAAAATTATTTAACAAACACATGTTTAAATGGGACCATGCAACATAAACATTATGCCAAAGGATGACAACCTTATTGACTTGCACCCATATCTTGATCTCCAAAAACTTCATGAAGCCACTTATACTCGAATGTGATAACATTTATTGGGTAACCAAATATATTTTATACATTCGTGTATTTTGTTTGGTTCCCTACAAGGTCATTCTAAATTTCCCTTCCCTTGATCCTTACCTTTAAACCATGGATACTATTTAAATATTGCTAGTTGGCTTACAAATTTATATAACAAAGGATACAATGAATAGTTTGCATTTAAAATGCATTCATCGTGTTAGGGTTGAGTTTCAAAAAGGCACCAACTTTTCATAAGGTACTCATGTTTTACCTTTTGTTATGCCATCAACTATGCCCTAGGTTTAAATCTTAAAAGGACCAAACTTTTCAACATGGCTTGATTCATGAGTTTTAGGAAAGACTAACCCCTTAACCCAAAGCAATCACCATCATATGGCTATTGGAACTAGATAAACAATTCTACAAGAAACATATTCCCTTCTCCTTTGGGATTTCATTAGTATTCAAATGAACTTCTCACCCTTCTTAACCTCAACCTAGCTCAATAATATGTCAATAACTCCATCTCATGTGTTTGTGCTATGTTAAGCCTTATAGAGGCCCCAAGTTAACCATAAAACCACATAATAAGTCTTATACATTGATTATTTACATTCTTATTGTTATGTTATTATGTAAGCTATAACCTTTCATGGTCCCATTTTACTATAATTGTACCTTTTGTCTCTCTCTTATACACACAAGGAAGACCTAGTCTTAGGATGATCAAACCTCATCTTATAAATTGTATTCATTGTAAAAGGAGGTTTCCCCTAAAAAATGATGGTAAATATTGGTTTCTTATCATTTTTAAGGTGAAAGGTTTATAGAATTTGGTATTAAAGCTTGATCATCCTCGGGTTTTGTTGCTTGAAACAGGTAAGTTTGGCATTTTCGCTATAATTTTTTTTCATGGGGGTATTTCATATTGTGAAATTTTGAGAGGGAAAAGACGATATCACTAGTTATCTATGATAAAAAAATTGGAATTTCGTTCACTATACTTTCAAAGATATGCTTAGGATTCTTGAATGCTCTTGAAATCGATTTTAGACATGTTAGTTTGAAATTTTCATTATAACTTATTTTCAGGGATGTTTTAGATTATGAAAATTTGAGGACACAAAGGAGATATCTATAGATACTATGGTAAAAAAATTATGCTTTTGTTCGCTATATTTTCAATTATATGCCCTATGGAAGTGAAAGTTTCTAAGTGGTCTTGAAATCAGTTTCAAAGAGACCAACTTGGTATTTTTGCTGTAACTTTTTTCTTGGAATTTGATATTGCGAAATTTTTAGAAATTTTAGGACACGTACAGAAGTACCTCAGGTAAAATTTCATAATTCTATTCAAATAATTGGACACATGGCATGCTATACAAGTTTTCTCCTAAGGAGAGGCCAAAAATTTGCAAGTTTTGGGAAAGTTACCATAACTTTCACTCAACACATCAAATTTTGGTTAGACCTATGGAATTGTAGAGAAGATATATTAGGGTATCATAGACTAAAGCTTCAAATTCATAAGGGCTCAAAACTTGGAGATTTATAAAAAAAATTCAACTATTCAGATACTCTCCAAATTAAGGTTTTAAAGGTACACAACTCTTGATTTTAAGACCAATTTTTTTAAGGTGAGTGGAAATTGTGATAAAGAGGAGTACTATTATTATTTTCTCACATGGCTCCAAATAAACATCCAAAAGCTACTACACCAATTAAAGCTATTGAAGGTTCATCCATGACTTATGGAAAAAGTGAAGACTTAGAACATGATATCTCCCAATTAGAGAATGAAGTTAATGAAATGGATGGTTGTATGCCGAAAAAGGTGGATTTATCAGAATCTCAAGAAAACCTTACAAGAGAAATTATGGATGAAATGGAAACGAATTTGAATAAAAATAAGGAAGAAATATAAAAATATAGAAAATAATTGCAAACCATTATATTAAAGGATCTCCCAAAAAAGGATTCAGAGATCCAAGAAAATCATGGCCATAAGAAGAAGCATGGTGTTGAGACTCATTCACACATGGGCAGTGTTTTATCGCAATTGGAGAGAAAAAATATTGATTCAGAGAAACACAATCATGATTTTTTAATCCAAGATCGACATCATCAGAGTTGTCAGCCCAAGGAACTAATACATTCTGAAATCGGTATGATTAAGTTTAATGGTGACGACCCTATAACATGGATATTCCAGATGGAACAATAATTCAATCTACACCATGCGGTGTCCTTACAAAAGGTAAATATTGCATCCATGTTTTTAGAACAATACTAATATGTATGACAACAATGGCTTTGTGAAACGAAAAATGATTTTGTTATATCTTGGTCTATTTTTATAGAGGAATTGATAGCACAGTAGGGAACAAACAAATAGTCAAGTGTTGAGGACAACACTCTTTGAAGGTTCGGGGCATGCTCAACCCTACATAAGCCTCATGTTAACCCTATATCGCCTTATTAAGGCCTAGATATTGACTGATTACATTTTTATTGTTATATTGTTATGTATGCTAGAGCCTTTCATGATCCCATTTTATTACAATTGTGCCCTTTGTCTCCTATATGACTTAGTCTTAGGATGAGAAAGTATTGTCTTGTATATTATATTAATTGTAAATGGAGGTTCCCCCTCAAAGATAACTGTAAATATTGGGTTCTTGTCATTTTGAAGGCACAAGGTTCATAACATGCTCAATCATGTCTCTATTACTATTGGTTAGCATTTATTATTAAGATTTGACCCAACTAATCCTTGGGCCAAATTAAGGTTTTCAACTCCAAATTTGATGGATCAAAATTATTTGCTATAACTCTTCATTTTTTGATTCATTTTTTTAAATTATAAATAATGGTTTTGAGAATGAGGAAAGGATTCCTCTTCTTTGCAAATTGGAAGTTTTTTTGAATGTTTGTAAGGAGGGTTATTGTTGTAGATTAAGAGGAATACTCAGATTTGAGTGTATGATGATTTGTTTTTCAAGATCTAATCTTTGTTTTTTAGGCAGAGCTTGCACTATTTCAGCTCTTGTATCTATTGACATAGCTCATGATTTTGGAAGGATTGTTGGAGATCTATTTGTATAACAGATAAAAAGAAATTAAGTTTTATTAATTTGTATTCAACTAATTTTGATTGTCAATGCAAATTTTATTCTTTTAATGGCAGATTCATTTCATATTTTACACTTTTGTTTTATATTAAAATGATTTTACTCTAGATCAACTATCTGATCTAAGTTTTTTAGAAATTTGTTATTTATTTCTGATTTTCTCTTGTGCTTAATCAAATTTTTGAGTAATTATTTACTCATAAATTTGCTCAATTAAATAGATTTAACTATCATTAAATTGTATGAACTATTTATGCATTTTCATGACTTATATTTCATTATTATAATCTCCATGCATGTCATTTTGTGCATTTACAATATTAGTTGTTAGAACTATTTCAACAATTTGATATTCACTATAAAAGAACATTTTGAATCCCCATTTCTTAAAATCATTTTGCTTTTGATTTGGGTAAGATCTATATCTTGTCCTAATCGAGATAGAATATATTAGATTTCCTTTTTTCGTTTGCATCCTAGAATATATTTGCATGTAAAATTAATCCATTGCATTTTAGAAGTCTCTTTACGCAGGAGCAACTTTAGGTGTGGCTTAGTCGAGCCCTCAATTCAGCTTAAGTACTCCTTTCTTGCAAGCATGCAACAAGAGGGTATATTTGATTTACTCTTCTTATCGATTATAAATTAGAGATATTACAATTCAACATGAAGGGTGAGGGGGTAACCAGACCCAATAGAACCAGTCAGAGCAATCATTACAAATGAATAAGAGTCTGATTTGGGACTCTCAACGGGTGGTCCTCCCAAATGTTGATAAGGTCATTTTTAGCCATCAACATTCTTGGCGCTAGAAGGAGGGCCAACATTAAGTTGTATTTTTAAAGTCTTGTGTTTTAAAAGTTTTATCTCTTTACAAAGGCTCCTTCTAAAATTTGTATTTGGAATTTCTTCACTGGACTTCCACCTCCCTCCTCTCCAATTAAGGTGGCAAAGCTTCTGTGAAAAATGAAATTTAATGGTAAGAAGAATGTTTCTGCTTACAATCATATTCTTCTATTTATTTTACATTGTAATAATTTCAATAATGAAGAAGGTGTGATGTGTAAGGTGTTTACTCTCACTTTGACGGGATTGGCTAAAAACTGGTGCAAATCATGCTTATTTGCTTATATACACATTTGGGAAGAATTCACAAAAATATTCCTTCATGTGTTTCAAGATTATGATTATGAAAAGGTTTGTTATCAACTTGAAGCACTACTTAGATTTGAAGCTGAGTCTTTGGATGATTTCCTTATTAAAATTAAATTAATTTGTTTTTAGTTTCAGTTTGAAAATTTACCTCCCGAGTTTCAGTTAATAGGATGGTTTAGAAATTTAGTTTCTCTTCCATGTATTCCAAATCCATACATTGAAACAATTTAAAGCTTTGATGAGTCACCTTATGTTTCTATTGACATTACTAAAAATTCACTTATTGATGATGTACATGTCAATCATGATGAAATTGCATCAACCATGTATGATAAATTCCTACATCTGGGAGATAATTCCTATAGTGCTAATGAAGACCATGATGCTCTCTCTCATGTTACTAGTTTACAATCACAAAGCTTGGAAGAATCTAATTATCAAATTCAAAAAAATATGGAAAACATACTTGAAGAATCAACTGCTTTTAAATCTGAAAATTAGTAAGCAACAAATTTAGTAAACAATGTGTGATAAGCAAATAAACAATCAAAATCACAAATCGAAAATTCTAACAACGAGATTTCTGTAGTAAATGATTCTCGTGCTAAAATTGATTATCAATCACAAATATTTGAGCAGCCAAATACCAATCTTGGGGAAAGTGTGTTCATCGAGATAGATGATGAAAAATCTAAAATTTGCAATACAAAAAATGAGCAATCTTCTCCAAGTCGTGAAATTTTCAGGTTCATTTCTTCCAACAATCACTGTTCTCTTTATCCTAATATGTTTTCTAATTGTAATTCGTTTCCTATTAGTCCAACAATTCCTCTTGCACAAATGATTATATTGGAAAGGGAGGAGTTATTATAGATTATATAAATAATGAATTACCAATTATTTTTAATTTTGATAAATAATCATTTAATGACCACTCTTTCAACAATGCTCAAAATTCATTTAATTATTATTCTTATTATGATACATCCTATGGAAAAAAAGGGAATGTAGATGAAATTGGTCAAGTCATTTATGATGATTATTTAGACTTGGAGGATAGCGAGTCATTCCAGTTATTACCTATTCCTCACACTCTTGATTCCTTTACTGATATTACTATTGAAGAACTTAATTTTAAAATTCCATCAAGTCATGATGACCTTTCCATTCCTATTTATGATTCTGAAAATCTTCAAGTTCTCATTCATGGTCATAGTCCTAAGCCTCTTCCTCATTCACAAGTAGTTTCCAGTAATTCTTCCCATTACGTTATTATGTCCAAAACTTGTGAGAAGGAAATTATTTTAAACAAGTCCAAATTGTGTTGTAACGCTAGATGTAACATTATTGTAAATAATGATTTGATTTTATTATTTTTGCTTCATTTCTTATGGTCATTTTAAGATTTATGCACTTATTTTATCTTTCAAATGTTGGGCTGACATATTAAGTAATTGAGCATTGAACACTCACCAAGTGCATTACCTCAATCTGAAAATGAATTCAAATATTTTATCATGAGAATCAAGATTAATTAATCTTTCAATTGCGTTTAATGTTCATGTCTTATCAATTTACCCTTTCTTCTAAAATGCATTTTCCACATGAATCATTACTTGAGAGTGCATCAATACAATATGACCAGCCATATAACTTATTTAATAATCTTTTGGATTATCTATTAATTTTCCATCCTTTCTTCCAAGATCCATTTGAAAGTTGTTTGGAAAATTCAACTCAACAAAAGATTTTTAATTATTTTCCTCATGCACATAATGATAATAGTTTTATATGGGTTGCGACACCTAAATACAAACCATTAGAGTTTGTTTTCTTATTCTCTCTTCCATCACGTTCACTTCAACCATTAATTGAGATTCATCCATATTTTTATGATCCCATAGAGTTATGGTTGGAGGATTTTTTTCAAAGAAAGAGTGATTGTAAATAAGCTTATTTTTGTAGATACGTTAGCAATAGATGTACATATTGCATTTATATTTATTTTTGTTAGTTTAATAATATTTTTACTTTTGTTATTAATTTTTTATATGTACACGTATGCAGAGAAAAACTAAGTGAATAGTTTCACTGGAAGTATGATTTTACTTAGTTTTTAATTTTCTTTGTTAGATTATATTAGAAATACGATTAGTTTAAGTTGAGATTATTGTTCTTTTGTTTTTCCTTTAATATTGCAGGAAGAAGAATAATCAAGCAGATAGTATTTTCCAATAAAATTTGCTCAGAAACATGTTCAAAGGGAAGTATTCACCTATTCATCAGAATTTATTATTTTTTTGTGCTTTCTACATATGTGCTTTGCTTTATTTCCTTTGCTTTCCAAATTTGCAAGATGAGTCATTATCATATTTTGCCCATTTTATTGATGCATATGTAACAAGATGCTTTGCTCTTTCTTGATCTGTTTTCTAAAAAAGGTCCTTGAAGGCAAAGGAAATCATAAAGAAGTTTGTAGTAGTTACACAAATAACTTTGGTCCATCACCAAGCTTTTGCACTTTCTTGCATTTTACATTTGCTAAAGCTGAGACTTAGTTAATTTTAGGCTTTAGACTTTCTTTAATACATTATGTGCATTTTTAAAAGATAAGTGCACTAATTTCTTATCACTAAGTACGTGGCCCGACGCATAAACCCCAACTATTTACTTTATGCTTACTTTCCTTTCTGGCAGGCTCCCTTTAGCGGGATGGCGTGTTAAGGTCTCATATGATTGGAGCATACCTTGATTGTTGATTGGTTCCAACCGCCATATTATAACACTCGTCCTCCTGCCATTACTTTATACTTTTGAAATCATCAAGATTAACCCAGTGGGACGACTCATCACACATGGGTCCTTTTTGTGTTTTCATTGGTCATTCATTTTTTTTCACCTTTCATATGCTCCCAAATCTTTGCCTTCCTAGCTATCCTTTAAAGTTATTCTTTGTATCTTCCGATTTTCATTTTTCGAGCTGACGCAAGCATAAGGCATGGGCCTATCACCATGTGGATTTTCCTCATAATTTCTCTCTTACGTTTAGTTTGGCCCATGATGCCACATCATTCGCTTGTTATTTCCCCGCTAGTATCTTTCATAACCTCTCTTATGTCTTTTGAGATTTCACCTTTTTGGGATGACGTGGATAAATGGGCCCCTTTCCATCACTTACTTTCTTATACACTCTTTTCTTATTCTGCCACGTAGCCCGAATGTTTTAATTTAGGCCATTCCCCCATTTTCACTTTCCGCATACATCCAGGTTTTCCCTTCTGGGCTTACTCAGCATGGTACGTGCACATTATGATATATTTTTACTTAATTCATGCACATTACACTTTACATGGCAACCCACTACTTTTAGCTTAGAAGTTATGTTGTTTGTAGCCTTAATAAGCGTTGGGATAGAAAGTGAGAGGATAGGTCGTCAGTTGTGGCCAACTTACACCTTTCTCTTCATGTTCTTATTAGATCATTGGGATTTCTCTTTCCACGTCCTCTCGCTTTATTCATTATGGTTGTTATTTTAATGCACATGCTTCATTATTTTTGGATTTGAGCTTTTGGGATGATGTAATCATTCACGATTTGCAACATATTGCTTGCTCCAATCAAACTGTAATATCTATTATGCCTATGTAGCTATCATATGAATGCAGAAAAATGGTAAGAATGTCTGGAACATGGAAAGGTAAATTGGATTGTGGATGTTTTGATTATATTTATATTACTCCACTCTAATGTCCATTATGAAATGAACCAAGTCATCTTCATATTTATATAAATTAGTATATAAGTTGGGAATTTTATATTGATACCATGGGATTGTTAAACACTTTGGAGTTGATATGAAATCTGAAGAAGAAAAGGGAATAATGTAGCTGCAACACAAAGAAAATCATTTTTTTGGCATATTTTTATTCTTATTTCTGATGATTTTTATTCTTGATTCTTTGAACATGAACTATGATTTTCTGGTTTCATGCTCGCTCTAGTTTAGATTCAGTAAGTTGATGATCTTGGGCACATGAAAACTACATTAAAATGCAACTTCTTTGTACTTTTAATTCCAATAAAAAATAAGAAGTTATTTCCTATTGGAAAAAAATGGATATTTTAAGGTAAATCTTAGTGAAATTATTCAAGGTAAGTCTCATATGCTCATTTTCATCTATTACCATATTTTTTTCTAGCTTTGTTTTTAGTATTTGATGATCTAAAGCTCTGTTTTTGTAGGTCTTCAAGAATTCCTTTAAATATTTAACACCCTTTGTTGGCTGAAATTTGAAATTCGCTCTCCTCATTTTGTTTATTTTGTGTTAGACATAACAATTATGATGCTAATCAAATTGCAAATAAGCTAAATCAGAGAATCTCTCAACTTCTATTTTGTTTTTGATAAGCCTTATTTTTATTAGAAAATCGTTAAGATGTTTTCCATGCAGGCTTAATTTTGAAACAAGAAAATTTGCAAGAGGAGGGACATCCTATTTAACTTCATTTTCTCTCATAGCACTATCTATTCTTTGTTTTAAAATCCCAATTACCTATAACTCTACGAGATATGATTCATAAAAATCTCAACTTAAGAAAACATATAGTTTTTCCTCATACTTTTTCTTTTGTTGAGACATTTTTGTAAGTAGTCTTGTTGGGATTTCTTTTAAATATAGTTTTTCTTTTAACTTTCCTTTTTGGTTTTTATTTTCTTTTCAATTTGTGATTTTTGGAGTGTGCCGTTTTCTTTTTCGCTTTGGATCGGTTTTGATGATATTACCAATATTTATATGGAAGAATTTTTCTTATCCAACATTGGTCGGCATGCACGAATTTTTTTTACTCTATCCATTTCATGGATTTTCATTTACCTTAAGGGGGCATCTTTATTAAATTCTAAGTCCTCTCGCCTTAATTCTTTTCACCTCGAGGAAGATTCATTTTTTCTAAGTTATAGGGTTCATCTTTACAAGGAAAGAGTTGCCTTGATTCTAACTCAATGAATCTCACCCATTCCCCCACTTCACACAAAAGCCTCTAGATTGATGGTTGTAGGGAAAGATGAGGGAGTCAAAATTTTATAAGTGATATATCCATTGCCTTTAAAGTCTCTTGTACCACCCTGTCCTCTTCACCCAATTGCTAAAAGCAATTCTGTAAATAAAGTTCATCAAAAGGGTGGTAAAAGAGGGTTGAAAACACTTATGTGTGGGAAGCACAAGTAAACCCATTGGGGTATTGAATAGGCTCACTCACAGTGGGACTATGCTTGTGCGGTACTAAGACAACTTCGTTGGGTACTAAACAAGGTTGCTAACAATGAAGCAATGTCGAGTAAGGGGGATTATTTACATTAATGGGTACATACATTCTTTAAACTTTCTAGCCGTACCTCTTCTGTCACTCATAGAAGGTAAATTTAAAATTGAATATTTTCTTGAAAACTTGGATTCATGGTTTTATACTCATTTTCCTTCAAGTACTTGTGTTTTTGTAACTTATATTGCTTGATAAATTAATGTGGGACCCATGAGAAATGTTTTATTGTTTGAAAGCTTGATAGAATTCATCATTTCAACCTTTTGGTAAATTTGAACTCATTGCCTTTTTAACGAGAGATAAATGCTTCTTCCATGTGTGGTCCCATTGTTGTGGTAAAACAAAAACCCCAAATTTTACATTATTATAGTCATAATAATAATGGTGACCATCTATGTAAATTTGGATCATATCACTCCTTTCATACTTTGATTTTGCTAGCTTTGCGAGAATTTTACTTTTCTCGTTTTTCCACGTTGATTACTTCATTGTGTGTGGTTTCTCTCTAGCTTCCCATCGATTAAAATTTACTATAATTAGACTTATAATTTGAAAATGACACTTGTTCAAAGCTTGAGCGATTTTCACTGCCTAGGTTTAAAAATGTATTTTACTTTATTTTGTTAATTATTTAATTAATTTATATGTAAATATAATTATTTAACTATTTTTTAATTAATTTGTAAATATTATTATTGAATTAATTAATTTAACTAATTTAGATTAATTCATTTAATTATAAAATATTTTATTAATATTATTTAATTAATTCTTTTAATTAATGAAGCCGATAGGCCTTTCTTTTGAATAAGAGCACCTTCCTTTTTCGTCTACCATTTTCATATGACTATGACATCTGTAAAGTTATGGCCATGACATCTGTCCAATTACGGTTCCATATATTCTACCCTTTTCCTGTTACGCCCTGTGTTACGCTTTCCACGTTTCCCGAGGTCAATCCATGCACCTAGAAATTCGTTAAAGCCCCGTGTTAGGCTTGTCACGTTTTACGAGGGTAGATCCCTACACCTGGAGCTATTTTGGGTGCTAAGAAGGACAATAATCGATCATCTTCCTCATTGGGTGTTATAATGGGTGTTATTATAGGTGGGTTTGGAGGACGAGCAATGGGCCGAGTGATGTACATGTAATAGAGGTTGGTAACATGATTATCTCAATCTAGGCTCTTCCTAATGTTACGAATGATTTTAGTGAGGAAAATGTTTTGGGCTATGGGGGATTTGGTGTGGTATAGAAAGGTGAGCTACATGATTGACATTAAGATTGTTGTGAAGAGAATGGAGGCAATGATTATGAGTAGTAAGGGATTATATGAATTCCAAGCAAAGATTGATGTTCTTACAAAGGTTCATCGTAGACACCCTGTTGCATTGTTTGGGTAATGCATTGAGGGGACTGAAAGGCTTTTGGTTTATGAATACATGTGTTGGGTCCCCATAATACTAGTGATTACCCCATTACTATTGTAGTTGTACCCCTTATTAATATTGTTGTGCCCCTATTGTGCCCATATTGTTACTATTGTGCCCCATAGAAGCCCACTATTGTTATTATTGTGCCCTTACATTATTATTGTTATGTAGGCTCTGATTATGTTATGACCCCTTAGACTCCTATATATAGAAAGAAGGTCTTTTCATTTGTATCATCCAAGAATTGTTCATTTATGTAATGTAAAGGAGGTTGCCCCCTCGAAGAGGCTGAATTCTAAGGCCTTGATCTATCTTTTCTTGAGTTGGTTTCATAACATTTGGTATCATAGCTTTAGATTCTAGGGTTTCGCTGCTCCAAATAGGTCATCGTGGCATTTTCGCTATAACTTTTTTTCGGCAATGTTTCAGAAGTTGAAAAAAAACCCATTTGAGAAGACATCTAAATCTCGGGTCCAAATTTCAGAGCATTTTGCGCTATAATTGCGGAGATATGATCTGATGGGAAAACTGAGAGAGTAAACAAATGTTTGGAAGGATATCTTCGTTGCTTTGTATCTGATAAACAGACACAATGAGTCAAATGGTTGCCTCTGGCTAAATGGTGGTATAACACTTCCTTCCATAGAGCAACAAAAATGACCCCATCTATGGCACTTTATGGATATCAGCCACCATCCATCACATCATATTTAAGAGAAAATTCTAAGGTTCAAGCAGTGGAACATCACATCGAGCATTAACAAGTCCTCCAACTCTTAAAGGATAACCTCGTGTTAGCACAGAATAGAATGAAACAACAAGCAAATCAACATCGCAGCGAAAGAAGTTTTGATGTAGGTGATTGAGTATTCCTACGGCTACAACCATATAAACAAATGTCCC
>APFE031585993.1:62179-94324 GCA_000404065.3 Pinus taeda | reverse complement strand
CAAGTGTCGGTAATACCAAGGAGAGAATGAACTGTCGGATCACTACATATCGTGACCGTCGAATTGTAAGTTACAAATGTACATAGTAAAGAAACACACTTTACCTAACTCTATATTAGACCAAGTTATAGTTAACTATTCCTGTGTGTCGGAATATCTTAACAATTTAGTGAACCCAACATTGGCCTTCAGGTCATCCCGTGCGACCTCCAGGCCACGATGCTTGAAATTGGAGGTTTCAAGTTCCAACTCCACCCGCTTAATGAGATAATCAAACTTCTCAGGGGCGGAGAGGCTCTTTCTCACAGGTGACATGAGGGTGAAGTCCAAGAAAAAAATGGAGGCTGTCAAATGGACACTTGAGTATAATTTTTTTTTTTATTAAAAATATTAAAAATTAAGCATAGTGAAATTAAGAGATAAACTATATTTTTCTCAGATAATATGGCTAGACAATTCCATCGATGTGCTATAAGGTTTTATTCTAAGATCACTCTCCCACAATTCATGGAGCCACGAGTCCAACTGGATGGGTTACATTTCCCACGTTACTAATACCAGGAAAACCCAATCCACGTGATGCAACATCACAATCACATGGAGAGGCATCGTGTAGAGTCTGGGGTGGATGGATGACTTCTACCACGATGAGGTCTCACTCTCCAATATCCTCCCCGATATAACATACCTCGAACAACAGAATGGTCAGAAGAGACGCGAGAGTCCAAAGGGGTTGGTTCATTATCTACACCTCCAACGATCCCTGCTTGACCTTCAACAAAACCATCACCAAAGAACAAGTCTTATTAGGGCTCAAGCAGATGCTGGAAAAAGACAAGAACGATGATGAGGTCAGCATAACTACCTAAGGAGGTGGTTCCAAGCACTTCTAAGCCTCCTCTTGAAGAACCTTAATTGTTGAATAAGTTGCAAATCCAGAGGAACACAAAGTCAATTGATAATTGCTAAACACAAGCAGTTGGTTCACAATTGAAGTAGGATCCAACGATCAAATTTTTTTCAATCATCTAGCACTCCATCCAAAGCTTAAGATTAGTATAGAGTAGCATCCAGGGGAGTTCTTCTTAAAGTGGAATGCCTTACGGTGTAAATATTCCAATATAAATTAAGTTAGAGTTTTAATAAAGTTAAAAATGATAATACTTTTATATATAAAGACGGGAAATTTATGTAATATAAATAATATTATTAAGAACCAATATAGATCCATCTTAACTAAGTATTGAAGGGATCTAAGCAAGCAAAGTGACTAGCGATAATAGATGAAGGAGACTATTTGATTTTTTAAAGTTTTTCATTATTATATTTTAGTTGACATGAATGATCCAAAATATAGGCTCAATATTTTAGAAGCAATTAAGTTTTTTTTCTTAATTTAGATACTTTATTAAACACAATACAATGAGATCAAATTTAAGAGATAGAGGGGGGGTGAGGGGGTGAAAGAGAGAGAGAGGGAGTGACAAGGGAGAAATGGAGAGAGAGTGAGGGAGAGAGGAGAGGAGGGAAGACAAAGAAGAAGAGAGGAGAGAGATAGGGTGAGAAGGGGAAGAGAGAGAGGGAGACACAAAGATGGAGGGGAGAGAAAGATGGAGAGAGAGAGTGAAAAATTTGGAGAGAGAGAGAGTGACAAAGTTGGAGAGAGAGAGAGAGAGAGGGGTAAGAGAGAGAGAGAGAGGGGTAAGAGAGAGAGAGGGAGACACAAAGACAAAGGGGAGAGATAGAACGGGAGAGGGAGAGTGCTAGTGACAGAATTGGAGGGAAGAGAGAGAGAGAGAGAGAGAGAGAGAGAGAGATGGGGGGAGAGATAGAGAGAGTTGGAGTTGGAGAGGGAGAGAGAGGGAGTGACAAGGCAGCAACGAAGAGAGAGAGAGAGAGAGAGAAGGGGAAGAGAGAAAGAGGGAGGGAAAGAGAGATATATAGATATAGAGAGAGAATGTGTATGTTTGGGGGGTTAGATAGAGTGAGGTAATAAGAAAGAGATACATAGATACATATTATATAGTATTATATAACCAGCATAGATCCATCTTAACTCTATATGTATGAGGCGTCGAGAAGGATAAATTGCTCGAGAAAGAATACTTTCCTCAAGTTTCACACCAAAAAAAGGTTTTCACCTAAAGATATTGGATCCCTCATGGCGCTTGATAGATCCTGATTTAAGATGGATCTAGGCTGGTTACCACTACTCTAGTCACCAAATGCGACTCATAGTGATTTCAAATAAACCTTTTTTTCTCCTATACTTTTTCTGGCCGAGATATGTTAATAAGAATTACTATTTGTGTGGGTTGAGATTGGTTAACAAGGATTCATTCATTTCATGTTTCTCTCATTTTCAAAACCACCAGGGTTTGGATTTTGTAGGAGCTTGAAATTGACATTGAAAGAGTAAACCTTGGTGAAAGCGTAAGGATATATGCAAGAAACTAGGTTAGACTAGCGTTGAATGCATTAGTGCCTAGATCTAGAAGAACATGTTGTTTTTTGTGGTGGAGATCCATCCTTTTGAAGGAAGAAGCCATGACAAGATCAACAAGGATTGAGAGGCAGAAAACATAGACAAGTATAAAATCAAAAAACAAGTGGAACAAAGATGAGAAAGTGAGATTAATGCTCTCAATGCCGCTCCTAATTTCAACTATTAAAATTATTGACACTTACAATGCTCAAGTGCTCTCTCTAAAATTCAAATACAATTTTTCCCAACGGTTTTGTAAAATTGTCTGTAAGTTGATCTCGTGATCCACAAAAATCAAGAAATATATCTCCATTATTGAAAATCTCTCTAATGAAATGGAAGTGTCTGTCAATATGTTTGTTTTTTTCGTAAAACGCCTGATTTTGGGATAAGGAAATGGAAAAGCTGCTATCATTGAAAATAGGAGTTGACTCATTTTGAGCATGTGGAAGATCATTCAATAGCCTTCTTAGCCATAATGCTTGATAAGCCATGTAATTTTCAAATATAAACTTTGCCTTTGTAAAAGATATTGAAAAAATTGGATGTTTCTTCGATGCCCGTGAGACCAAATTTGTTCCCAAGCAAAAATTATATCCTCATGTGGTTTTCTAATCATCTAAGCTATCTACATAGTTGCTATCTGTGTGGCGTAAGATTGGAAATATTCATAATTCTTGTATAATAAGCCATATTTTAGTGTCGCTGCAACATATCTTAAAATCCATTTTGCAACTTTCCACTAGGAATCCTTCGGTGATTCCATAAATATGGAAACAAAACTAGTTTCCAACATGATGTCTGGCCTAGTTATAGTGAGATATAAGATACTACCAAATAGACTTTTATACATAGCATAATCATCTTATGGTCCTTCATGTTGTTTTCTCAACTTGATGCCTAGAGAAATTAGAGCATTATTTGGCTTGTAGTGGATCACTCTAAAATTTTGCAGGATGTCAATGGTATACTTTTGTTGACAGGTGAAAATACCATTTTTGGATTGTTGAATTTCAATTCCCAAGAAACACTTCATGAGGCCAAGATCAATCATGTCAAAATTTGTTTGCATGGAAACTTTAAATTATTTTAACATTAGATTACTTGTTTAGAGAAAAACATTAACATAAAGTAAAACAATGAGAATTTTACCTTCATTATCTATTTTGGTGTAAAGAGTCGGCTCATGGCTACTTCTACGAAATCCATTATTGATCAGGTAAGAGTCAATTCGACTGTACCAAGCTTGGCGAGCTTGTTTCAAGCCATATAAGGATTTCTTCAACCTATATATTTTATGTTCGTATCTTGGAACTTCAAAACCAGGTTGTTGATCTACATAATCTTCTTCTTCCAATAGGCAATTTAAAAAATATATTTGACATCTATTTGAAAAACTTTCGATTTATTTTGAGCTAGAGTGGCCAAAATAGTTTCGGCTAAATCTAGCCTTACTACTTGAGCAAAGGTTTTCGTAGTCTATGCTAAGTTGTTGAGAAAATCCTATAGAGACTATTTTTGCCTTATGATTCTTGATTTTATCTTTTTCATTCATTTTGGTCATGTAGACCCACTTGAATCCAATGATGGTTTTGCCTTTTGGGGGATCAACTAATTCCCAAGTTTTGTTCCTGTATGGTTTTGATTTCTGAATTCATTGCATCAACCCAATGTTCCTCTTTTACTACCTCTTCAAAGATGGTTGGTTGACAGACAAGAAAAAAAAAAAGTATTTTGTTGCTCAAGATCATGTTCTTACTCATATATATCCCTTACGCTTCTAGTTTTATGATTATCCTTTTATGATGATGATAATCGTGATTGACTAGTACCATTTTCAGAGCATTGTGACTCTTCTTGTACTTGTAATCTGGGCAACCTTAGTGGGTGAAAATTTTGATCTCTAGGTTTATCAATTTACTCACTCCATGATTTGTTTTCAAAGAACTTAACAAGAATTTCTTGGTGAGCATATTATAGAGTTTGTAGGCTTTTGATTGTTCACTCTAGCCTATAAATATGCATTTTTCACTTTTGTCATCAAGATTTTTTCACAGCTTCTCAAGAATATGTGGAAATTCTACACAACCAAATATTAGAAAGTGAAAGACATTTACCTTCTTACCATCCCAAAATTTTTGAGGTATTTTATCTTTAATATTGATTGTTGGAGATCTATTGAAAATATATATTGCAGTATCAACAACTTCAACCCAATACTCATTGGACAACTTCAATTAGAGAAATTTTGAGGTAAGCAATGGGCCTGAAAACAAAAATGTATAACTGAAATAAACTTTATAAGAACCAATAGGATTTGAGATGATGATGTCAACCATGGGTAGTGATTCACCATTTTTGGAGTTAAAAAATAAAAAAGATTAAGAAAAAAAACTATTTTTTCAACTTGTATTTTCAACTTATCTTCGTATGATTTTACTCAAATTTTGAGTGGGAGAACTCATTGGATGCATAATTTAATTTCTCGTGCAAAGAAAATCAATGTTGCTTACTTTTGATGGGGCCTTCTACACAAAAAAAGAGAAATACATGAAAAAAATGTAATTGCAGTCAAGTTTTTTCATGTATTTCTCTTTTTCTGTGTAGTAGGGACCATCAAAAGCATGCACCATGGGTAATCCTTGGATGAGGAGTTAAACTATGCATCCAACAAGTTCTCCCACTCAAAATTTGAATAAAACCATAGGGAGATAAGTTGAAAATACAAGTTGAAAAATAATTTTATCTCTTTTCCCTCTAAAATTTGATGATGTAATCTAAGATTATTTTATTATCTCCACTATTATTTTATAATATTAATTAGGAGGCCCATTTTAGACCTCAAAATTTCTTTATTGTTTGCATGAAGCATGCATCTTGCCATATTCATGATTGGTTTTTTTTTCTTTTTACTACTCCATTCTGTTGCATAGTGTATCTGGTTGTGTTTTGCATAATGATGCCTTGTTTTTTAAAAAATGTTGTGAAATCGTTGGAACTGTATTCTCCTCCTATGGCTGACCAGAATACTTTTAAAAAATTTCCACTTTGCTTTTCCTCTTCTGCTTTGAATTCATTGAAATTTTAGAAAGGATCTGACTTATTTTTAAGAAAATAAATTCATATTTTCTTGTTATATTCATCAATAAAGGTCAGAAAATAAAAAACCAATTGATTGTGTTTTCATTGGTCTACAGATATCTATGTGGATTAGTTCTAAGGGTTCTTTTGTTGTACTTCTGAGAGTCAAGGGAAACATTTTATTTTTGGTTTTTTCTACTTTGGCTATATTGGGAGGTTTGTCATAAATATAACAAGTTGTCCCTTGAAATATGACATCATAGTCATGTTCAATCAATTAGCCTACACTAATGAGGTTGTGCTTTAGTTTTAGAGCATGATAAACATAATGGATAATTTTCTATTGATTTTGTTTAGTAAGAACATGATCAATACCTTTCCCTTCAACTTTTATATGACAATGATCACCAAGGGTAATTTTAGATTTGATAGAAGCATCAATGAAGTAAATCATAATTTTTTTACCTATCATATGGTTGTTGCAGCAGCTGTCCAACAACTAAAGGTCCTTGTTATTATCTTTAGAAACATGTCAGGAAAGAAACATGGCTTCAGAGGATTCTCCTTCATTATTCGAGATATGGAAACTTCCTCTATATTTATTTGATTGTTTCTTTCAGTACTCTTGTTCATATTATCTAAATTTATTATAGTAATAGCACTAGACATCATGTTTGTTACTCCATTTTCTGCTTCTTTGTTTCTAGTTCTCTAAAGATATCAATTTCCCTGGTTCTTCTAATGTGAATCCTTCTATTGCATGACGATACTCTCTATATCTATCTCTGCCTCTACCTTGCTTGTTTTTCCCTCTATATCCTCTACCTATGCCTTGCTGCGAGATACTCATGCCTTCAAAGCTTGTTCCACGAATCATTCTTCCAAGTTAAGTCATGTTTCATGTGACAAAAATGATCTAGTAAAATTATCTACTAACAATGTTGTAAGATATTCCGACTCCAAAATGTTTGTTAGAACAATTTCAAATTTCTTTAACAGACTTTAGAGGACCTTTTCAATAATCTTCTTATCTACAATCCTTTCACTGATAAGCCTAATTTTATTGATGATTCCCATGACTCTAGTTATGAATTGATCAACATTCTCTGTGTCAACCATTTTAATGGTTTCAAATTTGAGTTCTCAATGTCTACAATTTAATAGTATTAATTGTATCATTACCCTAATGCACAACATTGAGAATATCCCAAGCCACATTTTTTGTTATTTCACTGGTCATTTTGTCGAAGATAGAGTCATTGGCTGAATTTTGGATCTAACACTTAGCTTGATATTCCTTCTTTCTCTGTTTGGCAATTGTGCTTCTCTGATTATTTTTTGTGGCTGCTAATGCTTCTTGGGTTAACTCGACATAGCATTTTGTGCTATATCCCAACAATCTTGGGCTTCCAAATAAGTCTTCATGAGTGAAGACCAAAATTCATAATTTTTTCCAAGCCGAAACAATGTTTGTGGCAAAGCACCTGAAGAAGCCATTATATAAAAATTTATTCACACCCCTATTGTTCTGGTCACTAAATGGACTTTTGAAATAAATAATACTCTTAAATAAAACTCTTTTTAATTTTTTATTAAAAAATGTTTCTTTTAAATAAATCTTCCAATGGAACAATGCCCAAAATGAACAATGTCCTTTTTACTAATAAACTAGAAAAAAAACAAACAAATTTTGAATATCCTTTTTTAAAATTCTTTGTCTTTTCTTGAATAAAAACAAAAATTTAAACTGAAACATTCTTTGTGCTTTCATTTACAAAGAATCGCTAACGTTTAATACCCCTTTTCTAATTGAAGTCTATCACACATATTGTTGTAGAGATAGGTAAATTTTCTAGAAATATTTTGTGCAATAACTTAGAAGAAAATAGTCATGCCTTCTCTACCTTCTAGGGTGCGATGATAAGGGATATAGACACACTATCTTTTTCTTCTAGGCTACAAAAGTTGCCCTTCATGGCTTTTAAGAAAAAAAATCATAGCTAGCTTCTTCTTGTGAGTTCTCCTTCTCGTGATTTGCCACTTAGCTCTCATCCTGAGCTCTCATTCTTTGCACTTTCTTTGTGAGCACACAAATTTCAAATGCTGCTCTCAAGGAGTCTTATACAACCTCGTTCTTTGATACCATGACAAGGATTGAGAGACAAAAACCATGGACAACAATAAACTCAAAATAGAAGTGGAGTGAACTGTCTTTTTTCATCTTTGAGTAACAAATAAATAGATTACATAGGAGACAAGTAAATATTCGCAATAAATACCTAAATTAAAACCCAACTACAACTCAACTAAAATGAAGCTAACTGAACTAAATCAAACAAACTATGGTAGCTAGCAGAGAAGGATGAGCCAGTGGGATTAATGCTCTCAACAAGGATGCTCATTGTGTCTTCCACATCATGACAAATGGGAGGGAAAAACCTTTGTGGAAGTTGTTGCAATCGTCAATCTTATCAATGTGATGATCGTTCACAAGGCAAGTAACCGACTTCATCTATTCCTAAGGATTCTCATATTGATATTCATCTTGATCCAAGAAAGCTTCTCTTGGTCTGCACAACTTGCTCATGTTTTTCTTCCAAGATTCCATTCATTATGCTTAACAAAACTATTAAATCCTTGGTATTCTCAAGCTGAATGAATCTTAATCCCATTGCCAAATCGAATGTTATGCATGTAGTTCACATAAATATTGTGGAAAGGATGAGAAACAATAAATACAACAACAATTTTGAATTGTTCTTCTTTGTCTCCACCCATCTGTGTCTAAGAATTGCAGTAGCCTCTTCGACCACATGAATAGAGATGAAGAGGAAGAGGTGTTAGGAGGGGAGTCATTAGATAAATTTGGAGGTAAAATATAGGCCTTCAAACAAAAATGTACAACCAAAATCAATTTTATAAGAACCAATAGAATTCAAGATGATTATGTCAACTATGGAGATGATTAACCATTTTTAGAGTTAAAAAGTAAAAAAATTTCAAAAATAAATAAACTACTTTTCAACCGGTATTTTCAATTTATCTAGTAATAAAAATCAATATATATTAAAAACAAATATGGTATATATTTAATTAGATATATTATAAAAATTTAAATATGATTAAAAATAATATATATATTTGTGATATTTATATTAAATATAATAATATTATAAAAAAACACTATAAAATATTTTAACTCTAGAATTTTTAAGAAAAATTAAATAAATCAATCATTTTTTAAGTTTTGTATTCAAAACAATATTCACATCTTAAAAAAAATTATGTTAATAAATATTCAAAATTCTCAATTATAAAAAAAATAAAATAAAATACAAGTAGATAAATACACACATGCCCACCTTCCCATTATCCCTACGTTGGAAATAAGTGAGTCAATTTATTTGATGTTTTCTCATTACTCTTAACCATTATATAAAATATTTATTATTAACATAGAAAATAAATTTATTTTTTAAATATTCACAACATAATTATGGAAACGTTCATTTCATCATTTGAAATGTGTTGTCTATTTAGGATATAATTTTTGGCTGAACACTTATTTTTAAGTTGAACGTTGTTATTTTTTCCAAAAAAACAATATTATTTTTATAATTGTGTAAATAGATTTAATATATTAAAAAATTTATAAATTAAATTTACCAAAATTTTTACTGGTTTTGGTAAAATTTTACCAAAATTTCCTTGAAAAAATTGTAACATCAAATATTAAATTAACTTTAAAAAAAAATAACTGTGTTACGGATATTTTCAGGAGGCTTTGAAAACCGTCAAGCACATAGATTCAATAATGGCGCCTTCATTAATGTGGGAGTCTCGACATTCATTATATATGTAATATATATATATTTTTTAAATTATAAATAAAAATATTTCTTTATCAAAGACTGACCTTCTAAATAATGTCCATAAAATAGGTTTTCACACTGGAACTATTAACATACTTTTAACATCCATACACAAATACAAACTTTTAACAAAATAAAATGATTTCAAATTATACCAACAAAAAAAATTCAAAAAAACATTATCTTTAGTCACAGAAAAATAATTCTGTCTTACCAACCAAATAAAAAAAATGCTTATCCAAATTTGTTTTAAACAATACCACAACTACATGACAAACAAACACTTCTTTAATATACATGAAATAAAAATTATAAAGTAAACTAAATAAATTAAAAAAATAAAAACACATTTGTCCCATCAAATCGTCTGATAATTTTTATTGATTTTCAAAAATAAAAAGAGCGCGTTTGGTCCAGAGTTATAACAAATTTAAAAAATAAATCGAATAGTTAAATATATTTATTATCTCTACAGACTTGATATTAAAAACTTCAGAATTAAAAAACAAAAGTATCCCTCTCGATGGAATTACCAAATAATTTATAAATCATTAATAACGTTGCAAATTCAAAACCAACCCTAAGAAGTTTCGTTCTGACTCTTCAACATGTACCACCACGGCCTTACAATGAATGCGTAAAGCTTCGGCAACTGAAGACGTTGCCCTAATGCCATCTGTGTCATCGTCACAACCCTTAGATTTGACATTCTCGCGACCCTATCTTCCTACCTTTGAAATGTTGGAGCTATTATCACTCCATTCCATTGCTTTGGGTTCACTCCATTCCAACGATGAAGACACTGGGGCTGCCGACGAATCATCATTTGCGATACCAATCTCCTGAGACATTGAAACAGAAGCAATATCCTCATCCTGGTGATTGATAGCTTCTTTCAGCTCTGCCACTACTTCACTCACGGTAGGCCTACGAGACTGTTCAAGCTCAACACATCTCATGGCTACCGTTATAACGCGGATCATGGATTCCATGTTGTAACTTCCGCTCAATCTCTTGTCTATGATTTCTCTTATTTTTCCACTATTTTCATCCATCTCCATTACATACGGTCTCACCTGTAATTATGCCAATAATTGCTGTCAGCCATCTAGGAGAAGATGCAATACTAAATTTTATATTCTGGATGATTGATGCCAGGATTCATTACCCATCGGACGATGTTAAGTTCATGGACAGGTAATTTTAGATCTATTGGTGGTCTGCCACATATGATCTCTAGCAAAACCACCCCAAAACTGTACACATCACTTTTCTCCGTCAACATTTGAGTATTGTAATACCTGACGAGGCGTTGCCCGAAAAAACTCATAAGGCTATCAAGTAGGGTGGATATAAAAAAATGAAATTGAATGTCCTCTTCATAATTAAATGACTTCGTCTAACATGCTGAATATTACAGTTCATTTGACATCAATAATATGGCAAAGAAAGCGCGATGTGAGACATACTCTGGATCGAGGTATCCTGCCGTTCCTTTCACCGCAGTGGTAACATGAGTAGCCTCTCCATCAATTGTCATCCTTGAAAGACCAAAATCGGCCAGTTTTCCATTCATGTTGCTGTCTAGAAGTATGTTGGCGCTCTTGATGTCCCTGTGAATTATCTTTGGAGTGCAACCCACGTGCAGGTATTCGAGTCCTTCAAACACAGTTTACAGGTCAACAATATTAGATATATGATAACCGGTGATTTGTCCTTACTGACATAAATAAATAAAAATTAACTGCATTTTCCTGTAATCAATTATTCAAACAACCAGCGTTTAGATCATAAAGGTAGTGCTCTACAAAGTAATTTAGATGACGACTTACCCTGCGCTGCATCTAGAGCTATTTTAAGCCTTCTTTCCCAATTTAGTTCGGAATGTTCAGCCCCAGTTCCTGGAGAAAAACATAAAAACGAAATGCACGTTGGTTATATTCTGGGGATGCAGAAACAAAAAGCTCTTTGAGGAGCAAGAAAAAGACACAAGGATAACCATTATTAAGACTGCTACATATACTACGAGGAGATTAGACCAATTATTAGAAAGGTTTACAGAGATAATTTCAAGTATATTAATATTTGGAGTGAATTGTCAATGGGTTTCTTTGATGGGGCTTGCTTACAAAAGAAATGTGGATACAGAGCATATATCGTATTGGAATCTATTAAGTTTTATCATTTTTGGTAGGAAAGAGGAAGTGGTACAAACAGTCTGGCAGAAATTATAGCATGATGGGACACTACTATGTGCAAAATGGCTGTGTATTGAGACTATAAGATAAGATATTCTGGGACTCAAAACATGTCATTGAATTCGTACAAGGATACACTCAATTCAATCCTATCAATCTTTCTGCATGGAAGAGGCATATCTGGAAGGAGTAGACCCTTCAACAGATTACATATAGGCATGTGTATCTGGAAGGAGCAGACTCTTCAACGGATTACATATAGGCATTTGTACGGGAACAAAATGGGGTTGCAGACAAGTTATCAAAAAGGAGCATTACAGCAGAAACAAGTTTGATTTTCTTTCATGCTTTCCAGAGTGAAGTAATAAATGAAAGAACTATTGTGATCCTTTTACAAAGCAATTCTGTATAAATGGGGACAGATATACTTCAGAAATAGGGGTATGTTAATAGATTATTAAAGTAGAATCAGATTATCAAAGTAGAAACATAGGGGATAATGGGGTTAAATTTTTTTGAATGAAAGATGATGTTTTTGCCACTGAAAAAAATTATCAACTGTGACAGACATATCTATCGTAAATATAACTCACCATAAAGGTGGTCCCTTAGGGAACCTCCTGGCATGTGCTCATAGACCAGCATAACTTCTCTGGTTTCGTTACAATATCCCAGCAAAGACACCAAGTTTCTATGATTGATTTTAGAAAGAAGATCAACCTGTTCATCAAGTCAAACCACTGGCGTGAATTTAACTATAAATATATGTATGGTACTTCTCACTGCAACCAAAACTGTTTGGGGTTACAGATTCTTAAATCCGAACCAAATTGGACCGTATTACATGGTTATACGTGAGAGTTACCTCATTCAAGAACTCTTGAGCTCCTTGGCGGGAGAACAATGACAACACTTTGACAGCTATGTCCTTTCCATCTGACAGTTTGCCAAAGAACACCGATCCAAATCCCCCTCGCCCAATCTCCCGACTGAAGGTCTGTGTAGCAGCTACCATTTCATCTAGAGTGAAGGCACGGGACTTTGTTGGATTCGGCACCATAATCATTGAGTAATCTACAATCCATGCATAGGAGGTAAAGTCAAAGCAGTAAAAACAGATTATTTCTTAGCTAGCTTCATTTAGGTGTCATAATATAAATATTATTTCGTGACCTTGGTACACGAAACGTCTTGGTTCCATTTCCACCCCACCGCTTCTGGTTGTTACCCTCTCTTCTTTACTTCTCCCGAGTCTTTTGCGATGCACAACAATACCCACTGTTACTACTAAAGCGATGAGTAGAACTCCGCTGAGTGTTATTCCCAGTACAAGCTTCAAATTATTTTTCTCCTTGTTTGAATTCTGCAGAAAACATTCACCCTTACCAATAAGCAGGTAGGGGTTCCCACAGTAACTGCAACACACCAAACAAAAGGATTTTCGATGAACATCGTGCAGTGAGATTAATTTAGCATTTGAACTATTCATTACTTTTTTCCAGCATTTCTGATGAAGAAGTAAGAAATATAATTCTGAACCTCGGAATCTTAAAATAGGATCTGTGTCGAAACATAGCGAATATAATATAAGATATGGATACCTGAGTTTCAACGAACCCTTGTGAAGTTGCGGAGGAATTACCCCGCTGAAATTATTGTTCTCTATATTCCTGTGGAAATAAATAATTATATTCCAGTGGCCATAAATAAAATTAGATTGCAGTACAAAGTTTATCATTCTATATATTCCCGTGGCAAAAACACTGGCGTAGAAAATTTACTGATTAATTCCAATCTATGGAGAAAAATAAATAAAAAGTAGGTGAAACAGAGACTTACAATTCTTTAAGGTTTTTCAGCTTAGAAAGCCACTGCGGAACAGTGCCACTGAGGTTATTGTTTTGTAAATATCTACATAATAACCAAGTAATTTCGGTTTGTGAAAAACATAATAACAAAATAAATTTGGTTTTCTCAAAATGCATAGCAGCTAGACTTAGAAAAATGGGAATTTTATATTGAGCTGAAACTCACAGTCTCTCCAGCATAGCTAAATGAGAGAAATCTGGCAATGATCCCATCAAATGATTGTTGTCAAGCGACCTGTTAATTTCAAAACGAACAATGGAAACCTTTTGTTTAATGTTTAAATACAAAAATGTTAACATTGGTAGTTTAATATTTTCAAGTTTTTTTACTTAAAGGGCCACTTGGGATATATTGAGAAAAAAGGGTCGAACTCTATTGGGATTTATTGAGAAAAAATGTCGAACTGTGCTTACACATTAACTAATGCAGTTAAATTCGCAAGATCTGGAGGCACTGATCCTGTGAGATTCCTTCCGGACAAATTGCTGGCAGCAAGAGTAATGTGGTGAGCTCACATAATTTGACCTATAAATCTACATAGTTTTATCAGCTGTAATCAAATTAAGGAATTACTTACATTTCCGAAATTCTTCTGGCTGAGGAGGTGTGATCACAACCAATCCCTGCCCATGGTATCAAATAGCAAGGATCGGAAATCCAATCTTTAATGTCAAACCAATTTTTGATAGCGTCAAGAGCGTCAACTGCAGTTTAATAACTACTCGGTTAGGCATTGAATTATGATATCAGTAGTTTCAGAATGATAAACTTACTTACGGAAACTCTTACTATCTTGTGAGTATGTGGCCTGTTCCGTGTCAACCAGCCAGTAGGACTCATAAGCGTTGATTATTGGACGAAGGCTGGAGTCACTGGTCTTCCGGAGATTAAAGTACTTTGGTGCATTGATTTGGAAGGTAAGCTCCACGGCAGAATAATTTGGCACGAGAGTAATGATTTCAAACGGTTCCTCACCATTTATGTCGACGTAGAAAGATCTCGGTTCAGACATGTCTACCGTCTGGATCTCTGCAAAATACAACACCAGTAATGCTTTCCTTCCTTGCAAAGATGATAGAGGAAAGGTAATGTCGTCGTAATTGGTCACAACGCATGCTGTTTGCATGACAGCAATTGGGGGAAGGTCATTGGTATTGTTTGTTGAAATAGGCTCTTCCGTCCATACAGACTGTAAAAGATCTGTATTTATAACATTCACCTCTAAATTTGATCTCCAGAGGCGATCGTAGTTGTCTTGAGGATACCTGCTTAATGAGCCATACAAAACTACTCAGCCAAATATAAGTACTGCATCAAAATTAACACTCAGATATCACAATTCTTTTAGCCATAGAGATATTTCTCTGTTAGCGTGGAAATATATAAATTTATGGCCGGGAGAAAAACGTGTCACAATGAATATGAACACCACAAGCTTAACAATTATGGCTCTTAGATTTCAATAGGGAAACATGTAAAGTTCAAAATGATCACCTAACCGTCGAATCTCCAGATTCTCCACCAATATTCACTCTCCTTATTGATTCCAGCAGTGTTCCTGGCTTAGCCTGCCCATCATACATGCCATTTCGGAGGGTCCTCAACTCGATGGCACTGATAAAGGGATCATCGCTCTCAGAGGTTCTGATTAAGCAAACATTCAACACTGTGCCGGAACTGGCCAAGATCATCTCTCTATAAATTGCGTTTGTATTTTCGAGCGTTATGGTTTGCTTAGCCAAAATATCTACAGTCTCAACAGAGAAAGAGAACCTTGGCAAATATTGGGATTTACCGTAATTTCCAATCGCAAACGACAATCTTAAGAGGTAAGTCGTATTGGGTGTCAAAGGCAGTTGATAGCACGACTTGATGAGAGGCTTTGGAAATAAACGGAGAGTATGGAAATAGGAACCGTAATCAGAGGCGTCCCCTATGTCTACTGCTTTACCCACCTTTATGTAATCAACATCACCAATCCATATTATATTATTTTCAGCAGTGTGATTGGTATTCCCTCCGCAGCTGATACTCAGAAACCCTGGCACAATATCAAAAAGTGAAAAACAAAGTATATATTGTTCACAAAATATGAAAAAGAAATGATCGATGGACGATTCTAAAACAGTCGACAAAACGAGAACGCTTAACATTTAAGTTCTGCATTATTGTACTCGAGCCATTTCTTGAGCTTCGAATGTTCCATCATTTACCTGGTTGCTGAGGACTAACAACAGTGAGTAAACTCAAGAGAACGCCCACTGGCTGCATCCAACAGCTCAGTTTGCCATAGCGAATTTTGTCCATGGTTCCCCCAATTTTTAAAAGGTGCTTCATACTTCTAGCAGTGAAATGGTAGCAGGATTCAGACTGATTAGATTCGTATTTCAAAAGAGGTGGAAGTATTATATGCTTTATCTAAACGCGTGTACGTGAAGAGTAAAGAAGCATGGAGCAGTCTAAACATGCACCTTCCTCCTGTCTTTCCTCTCACTTGGGTCCTCTTGCTCGTGACTTCGTTTCCTAAACGTGTACGTGAAGTTATCTGACTTGTCTCCTAAATGTGTATTTCAAGTCCTCAACTATAAAGTCCGCTAAAACCGAAAGACTTATTTACCAGGACATCGGTTATTTAATGCCCTAAGAGAAGACACCATAACAGATGAGCTATACGTTTTATTAATGCGCCTCTGGTGAATACACGTCAATTATTATGCAGCGTGAATGATACAATTAGCATTCATGACTATCGATTTATTCATCAATGACTCTTCATTTAGAAGCTGCTTTTTAATAAACTTTTCATTTACGGAACAGCTGCACCTCTCTGGCTGTTACAATCTCCAATGACTCCACGTCATCTTTCGGACAGCTACTTCAAACCAGGCCTGGAATTTGACGGACGTATTTTGGGTTGCAGAACGTATTTGACGGGCGGGGATTGTAATTTTTTCCCACGTTATCTACACCATTCATAGCATAAGACATCTAACTTGTTTCAACGAGTGTTTAGCCTGGACTAAAGGTTGATTTATGTTGTAATGTTGGATCTTGAATCTAGAAAGTGTTAAGAAAAGATAAATTCTTATGCTTGTAATTGTTTGCAAATTGCATAATACAAATATAACAGAGACACGTAGTTGCCTTTAAATAATAGAGAAATGGTCATTAAAATAAAGGTTAAGTTAAATTTCTTCTTTTGTATCTGCGTTTATACTTGGGTAAATAAAATAAATTCTAACTTTTTTTCAATGCCTATGTAAGGATGGGACTTTCGTTATTAAAAAATTATCGACATAAAATATATTTATGGTTATTTGTTATTTATTTAGTGCGGTGTGATTTTATAGAAAAGGTTAACGCTGTTGTTTTTCTGTCATGATGTGCCAAGTAAGCTAATTTCCCTATTTTTTTTTTGTTAATTTCCCTATTTTTTTGTTATCTTTTATGGTTAATTTTGGCAGATATTTTGAAATTGTAATTTCTAATTATAAAATCTAAAAAATATTGAGTGTCTTGTATACTTTAGATAATTTTCATCTGTAAAATTTAAAAAATATTGAGTACTATAGAATGTTAGATAATCTTTAACTACAAAATTAAAAAATATTGAATAGATAATTTAAACTATACTGGTTCAAATTTGAAAAACAAATATTAATTTTATTTGGGGAACATATATTTATCAAATTCTTCAAAAATAAAAAATTATAATAAGAAATGTAGTTCCATTGACAAGTGTATATTAAATAAACACTTAATTAAAAATGTGAAAACTAAAATAAACACTTAATTAAAAAATGTGAAAACTAAAATGATAAAAGAGTTCAACACTCCCAAATTCATCTAAAACTTATTAAAAAAAAAAATCCGAAAACATCGTCAAATATTCATTTGACGAGCAAAAGTGATTTCAATTCCAGGCGTGCTTCAAAGGTTTAACCCAGGCTCCGTTAGCGTCTCCCACTTCCCTTTCATTTTAATTTCGAATTTTAAAAACCCCACTCGTTTTAATTTCGAATTTTGAAATCACGGGGAGCGTACCTTTTAGATACGTGGGAGACCAACATTATTTTTGGTTTTTTTTCCTTCATTATCAGCTACGCGGGCAAGGTTGTTTTATGCACTATTCAGGTTGACCGATAGCCAGAAACTCTGTATCAGTTCTCTCAGATTTGTTGCAACCCTGTCTGTTTAATTATGATACACAATCTTTGATGATGTATATAATATGGACTTGCGCGGTTTAAATTCATTGAAATAGTGTTGCAAGATTTGTGCTGAGGCCAATATTAGTTATTTATGTATTTTTTTTAGTAAATAAGGTTTGCCGTGAGATCGCGGCTCTGTGCAAGAGGAGCCTGGTTAGGTTAAGTGTCATTTGAATTGTATTTATGTCGATAGAGATTGAATTTGTGTAAAAAATCTTGAGAAATGTAGGGTTGAAAAAGTGGGTGATGTGGGGTTACCTGAAATCAGATGACAGATGAGAGAGGGGACACAATTTTCTAACTCATTTAACATCACAGATTTAATATCACGGCTTTTCTGTGGAGGAGGAACCAGGTGAGAGGTCATGTGAAGAACTCGTGGTCGTTGCCATGTTTTATAAGAAATGAAGACATGTCCACCAAAGATGTGATGTGATGTGGCGCAGACTATATATGAAACGTATTAGTTAATCAACGCAGATTTGAATATGTTAATCAGCGTTCGTTATGTTAAGTGATATCGACTGAATCAAAGCCTGCTGTGCGAATGTGCAAGTTGTGAAGATGCTTCTGATATCTTTTGAAGAAATAGATTCATTTCAAAGGATATTGGCCAGTCGATCGTTATAAGCCTCTCTTTCTGTCTAGACAAACGCGCAGTGGGAGATACTTGACCTAGTCAGGATAAACCGCGTAATCCGTTGTTTTCAAAGTGGGCATGGAATTTGCCAATATTCCGTCTCCCGAAGCATTAGGAGGAATATACGGATCAAAATCGCAATCTCATTGGGTGAAGTAACGCATTAAATTTGACCGATTAAGAAAAAACATCATCTGAAAATAAACGCCCTCGAGGAAATTGGGCAAGTAATGTAACGGCTGCCAAAACTCTAATTTGAGAGTTATCTAGAAGGAAATGGGTAAATGGAATATCTAATAAATAACGTATCAAAGTCTGCCTCCCGTTGTCCCAGTCTTGGGCTTTCCTTGGATTGGGGAACCCTGCCAATATGTCAATGGCAATAAGTGATTCCATTTGAGTTATTAACCTGAAGTCAACAGTAATAGTTGGATTTACTCTAACTATTCGATTATTATTAAAAGTAAATTTAGAATAATTATATTGGTAAATGTAATAGTTGGAATTACTTTAACTATTAGATTATTATTAAAATTAAATATTAAAATATTATATTGTAAATATTGTTGATATAAGTGATAGTGTTATTTTTCTTTTAAAAATGTTATTTTTAATTGTTATATATTTTTATTTGTAATTTACTGTATAAAATAATGTTATAATTATAATTCTAAATTATATCAAATAAAAAAGATAAATATAAATTTAGAAATACCAAATAGTAATATTTTAAGTATATCCATGGATATAAACATTACCAAAATAAACTAGAAACCTATCCTTATGTTTAATTATAACATAAAATTTTGATTTAAAAAGAAAATTAACAAAATAAAAAGCAAATAGTTTCCTTTTATAATATAACATAGAAATTTTGGATTAAAAAATGAATATAGAGACCATATAAAAAAATAAAAGAAAATACTTTATAGGAAAAAAATAAGTTTTGGAAAGGTTTAAGAATAAAAAAATTTATGAAAGTAAATCAATAATATTCACAATTTAAATTGATTTAACCCTATAGTAGATGATATTTTTCGTGTTTTTGGTATGTAAAGTAATATTAATGGTAGTCTTTAAATGAATTGCGATAATTAGATTAATGTAATAAGATAATTAAAAATATTAATATAATAAAATTTAAGATTTTTTATTTTTTTAATTTGATATACTGTTTCAAATAGGATTGTGTTTTTTCTTGTTCAAAATACAATTTTTGAATGCATAAATGAATTATGCACCTTAAAAAGTTTTTGGGTATTCCAATTTTACACTCTTTAACTATGCTTTAAAATGCTTGACTGGGTATTAAAATAACTCATTGTCTTCAACAACAACACATAAAAAACAACTTTGAGAAATACCTGAAACCTTTCTTGACTGAGTCTTCACTCTGCTAGAGAAGCTGCTGCAACAAGAAACCTTCCTTCAGCGTTTTTGACGCCTTCAAAGAGCCTGGACAAGCTCTGATACCACTGTTGGGAATTTTTCTGGTAAAATTCCAAAAACAAAATAAACTGCACACAGAGACAATGCTCTGTTTTTCCACAAGATCTTAGCATAGGGAAGCAAAAAAATAAAGTTTGTGTTCATTAATAAAATGCCTGATACAAAAGATTTTGCTCTTAACAGAGGGATTCACCAAGAACTTAAAAATTACTCTGTCTCCTTTTGAAAAGATTTACACTGCACTGTGTAAATTTTTCATTTACATTTACTGCTGTAAATAAAATTCTTACATTTACTGCTGTAAAATAAAACTCTTACATATCCCCTGCTGCATTCTTCACATTACATTTTCAATCAACAAAAATACATATGCGCTGGAATTTTTCTGGTAAAATTCCAAAAACAAAATAAACTGCACACAGAGACAATGCTCTGTTTTTCCACAAGGTCTTAGCACAGGGAAGCAAAAAAATAAAGTTTGTGTTCATTAATAAAATCCCTAATACAAAAGATTTTGCTCTTAACAGAGGGATTCACCAAGAACTTAAAAATTACTCTGTCTCATTTTGAAAAGATTTACACTGCACTGTGTAAATTTTTCATTTACATTTACTGCTGTAAATAAAATTCTTACATTTACTGCTGTAAAATAAAACTCTTACATATCCCCTGCTGCATTCTTCACATTACATTTTCAATCAACAAAAATACATATGCGCTGTTGCATATATTTCTTCCCTCACTATGCTCTGTTTTTTTTTCGTTTCGCACTGCTGTGCGTTTCAATTACCAAAAAAAATGAACAGCTA
This sequence comes from Pinus taeda, assembly GCA_000404065.3. Lineage (NCBI taxonomy): Eukaryota > Viridiplantae > Streptophyta > Pinopsida > Pinales > Pinaceae > Pinus > Pinus taeda. Next base: position 73,710 of record APFE031585993.1, on the reverse strand, counting down.
AAACATTATAATACATATGTCTTACTTGTGTCATAAAACCAAAAACTACACCCGTGGGTAAAAAACTAATAAAATTAAAAACTTACCTACATTTACCAACCCATAGTAAATTTTATTTACTGTTTTAATGACAAAAACGGAAGTAAAAAATGAAACTTTTACTCCACGTCAACTTCATATCGCAGTCATGTACTTTAACCATTTAATTATGCAATTTGTGATTTGATCGCATCGCGAAATCGCATTCGTTGTGGAATAGAGGAATGCTTGAAACAAATAGGTGCGATCTGCGATATGCGATTCGCATCACAACATCGCAATCGGCAGAAAACAAGTGAACAAAAAAGAAAGCTCCAAACATACATGCGATTTGGGATCTGCGATCTCATCGAATTGCAAAAAAAACATGTAATTTACGCAGCAATTTGAAATTAGATTTCAACAACCTTGCGGTGCATCTAAAGCTATTTTAAGCCTTGCAATTTAGATTGGATTTTTCCGCAAGAGGTCCTACAAGAAAATACAAGAACCATATAAGAGTTGGTTAACTTGGCTATTATATTGGCTACTATATAACTCCAAGAGTTATTGACTACGTGTATTGACTTGACTGGTCACTGGGAGTGTTCTTTAACTCCGAATTGTGGAGTGCGTGTATTGAGTTGTCTCCTTAACGCGTGAACCAGAAAGTGAAATACGCTGTCACGTGTAAGGACATTTTAGAACTTGTATCAAAAAGTTCCCCATCCCAATATTGAATTTTCAAGCTTCTGGACTCATTCATATTTTACTATAATTAATCAAATTGAATCCAAATAAATAACCCTCCAACCTATGTTGGTGAATATATAAAAAATCATCTTCACAAATATGATTTAATTTCAAAGTCAATGCTCTTCATTTTGAGATGCGTAACTTTAGAGTTGTTGCGCAATTATCTCAGAACTTAACTTCAAAGTTGATGTTGCGCTCTAATAAGTCCATTGTATAATAAATGTATCTTAATCATGAATTTGGCAAGTTGTTAAGGGTTAAAGGTTAAATGAATTTAGAATGTAAAGATTTACGAATATATATATATATTAAATTATATAACAATATATAAATAATTTAATGGTTGAAATTTTTAATCATTAAATGGGATAGATACTAATTTAATGTGTTTATTTTAATTAAATTGACCACAAAAATATGTTTTTAAGAATCAAATCGAGAATAATAAAAATTTCTTTAAAATGCTTTAATCATAAGTTTTTTCCAATTATTTGATATTTTTTATTGATATAATTTTAAATAATTTATAATAAAATATTTTATGGTAATTATATTGAAATTAATTATTTATTAATTTTTTAGATATACTCATTATTTTTAATTATTAATTGAAAGAATTATAATCTTCTTTATTTAAAGTGGTTAGAAGTATTGAATAGATTTTTTACTTTCTATTAATTTTTTCTCTTGGATATCAAATATTTTTATGATTATATTAAATAATTTTTTCCCATAAAATATAAAGTTGATGTAAAATATATTAACATGAAAATTCAAATAATTATTATTAATTCAAATGAAAATATAAATTGGATTTTTCTAACCTTAATTCTATAATCTATTAAATTATATAAAATAATATTATTTCATATAGACATCCAAATATTTTATCTTTGTTTGAGTAAGAGTGAAATATTTTTATCATCTCTTCATCTATGTTGTATAATCAACATATTTTACCATCTCTTCATTTGTTTTGTAATATAATAAAAGAAGTTAGTTGTTTTTATTTATTTATTTATTTATTTTATTTATTTTATTTTTTATGTTAGAGCTTTATATTAGCTTCAATAATAAATATTTGCAGAGCTATTAGTTAAAAGTTGCCCTGACCGATTTTGTTGACCATTGCAATCAGTGCAAAATAAACATTCCTAAAAATAATTCCTTAAGAAGGATCTCTAGATTGGTGGTTCTCACTATAAAATCCTATAGCTCTGTTAGCTCCATTAGCCATAAACTTATCGAGAGTAGCCCCATCACTCCTAGGATATAAGGACTTCCGAAAATCCATAAGGAGGGAGCCCCCTTAGGCCCATTGTCAACACCATAGGTGGACCAACCTACCCTTTAGCTAAATATCTAGCCTCAAAACTTAAGCCCCTAGTTGGCCAAATGGAATCGTTTGTAAAATACTCCTCATCATTTGTCAATGAGTTAAAGGATGTGAGTTTTGATCCAGATGACATTCTAGTTAGCTTCGATGTGGTTTCCATATACTAATATTCCCGCCAAAGAAGCCTTAGATGTCATCTTTTGTCTTATCGATCCCAACACTGCTAAACTAGCCGAGATCTGCCTTACTTCCACTTTCTTCTGTTTCGAAGGTGAGTTCTATGAACAAACCTGTGGCGTAGCCATGGGCTTACCCCTATCCCCTATTGCCGCTAACCTATTTATGGAGCATTTTGAATCCAGAGATTTGGCCTCAGCTATTTTTAAACCAAAGCTTTGGAAAAGAAGTGTAGATGATACCTGCTCTATTTGGCAGCATGGTATGGATAAGTTAGATCTCTTCTTTCAACATCTTAATAATCAATCTAGCTCCATTAAGTTTACCATGGACAAAGAATCAATGGTTGCCTCCCTTTCCTTGATGTCCTCATTTCTAAGAAAGAGGATGGCTCGTCTTACCATCAGGTATTTTAGAAGAAAACTCATATGGAGCAATATCTTCATGCTAGGTCCCATCATTTCCCTACTCATAAATTGGGTGTTCTCTGCACTCTAGCTACCAGTGCTATGAGGGTTTCTGATGTTGACCATTTTTCCAAAGAGAAATCCCATCTCTTGAACGTTTTTGCTAATAATGGTTACAGTAAGAAACAAGGCCTTAAAGCCTTCCTCAAAGCCAGCAAAAGTCCTAAGGTTAAGACAGACCCTAAGGATCGTAGTTCTGAGGTTAACCTCCCTCTCATCCAAGGGATGACTGATAGAATTGCGAGGATCCCGAGAAAGCACAATATTCCCTCTACCATTCGACCCCTTCACACCATAAGAAGTTCCTTGAAATCAACAAAAGACCCTGTGGACACCAAGCATATGAAGGGTGTTTATGTCATCCCATGCTCCTGTGGAACTTCGTACATTGGTGAAACTGGTCGTTCTATTAATCAAATGATTAAGGAACACGCGACCGATATTAATCATGGAAGGACCTGCTCTTCGGCCTTAACAGAGCATGCTAAGAAAACCAAGCATCAGATATGCGTTGAAGAGGCTAAGGTCATTGCTAAGATTTCTCAATTTCATCACCATAAATTTAGGGAAGCCATTGAAATTGAGAGGAGGCCAAGTAATCTTAATAGAGATGACGGTTGGAAAACCATTAGTTGCTAGATTCTAGCCCTTTCCTCTTAGTTACTTCCCTTTCTTGTCTATTTTTTAGGTTTCTCTTCCCCCGAGGTTTTTTTTTTTCAAGAGCAAAGGAAATGAAAATTAATTAAGAATAAAAATCATTAATTCATTTATTTATTTATCTTTTTATTTTTATAATTTTAATTAGTTTATAAAAATACATTTATATCTACTATCTACGAAACAAAAAATAGACAACTAAAATCTAGGAACAAAAAATAATTAGAATAACATTCAAATTTAATTCATAATTATTCAAAAATTTAATTATTAATATAATTTTATTTATTTATTTTTAATACGAATTTCAATTTACAACCTACATAACTAGACCAAGATAATTAATTTATAATAGTATATCTATTTGACTTAAATAATTTAATATTATTCATTTAGCTTAATTAGTGTTTCATTTAAAAAAATGACTTATAAGGGACATATTGGTTATTCTTGTAATTATAAACCTATAATTGAAAATAAGCTTAGGACATAAACATGTTTCATTTATACCAAGATAATTAATTTATAACTAAATAATATATCTATTTAATATTATTTAACTCGATTATCTCAATATTATTATTTTTTACATTTAATTCATTAATTCATTTGACTTAAAAAAAATGATTTATAAGCATCAAGTTGGTGTTTATAGGTTTATAATTATACACTATATTTGATTTATTATTTTATTATTAATTATTAACAAATAATAATAATTTGTCTCATTTTTCCTATCCAATCAAAAATAGTTCGTTGTTTACCCTATAGCCGTTAAAAAATAGTAGTTTTTTAGTGGTTGGTTATGCCCTCCTCATTCTACTAATGTGATTTTTTCAGAAAATGTCTTCAAATAATCAAAATATGGATAAGAGAAAATTGAGTTTTATTTTCACTAATCTTATTGACTTTTTACTTGATAAAACTATGATAAACTTAGAATATTTTTTTTTAAGAAGACTTTCAATGTAGAAAACCTTTGTCCACGAGTTTATAACCAACTAGTGTGGTTCATCCTCAGCCTAAGAACCAACTAGTGTGGTTCATCCAGCCTAAAGACAAGTTCGCAATTTAAATTATACATATCTTTAATTGCAATCATTCTTCTTCTCATTTTTAAACAAAATATAAAAAACAAATAAATTGGCCCAAGAAAATCATAAAACTTCAACATTTTAAGCACTAGGTATAATGGTAACACAACTCAACTCTGAGGTAGGGATGAGGGACACATTATTTATTAGTAGACCTTAAAGAGCTAGCTTTTCACTTTTATTCATAGTTACCAAATTTGAATTCTATTGGATACTGAAAAAATTAACTAATTAAAATTTAATTAGGAAAAAAATCTAAAATACACTTTATCCAAAATTGAATTATTAAAAAAAAACTATATTTACTTTCTATTTTCTTAAACTACTTACTTATAAATTAAAAAAATTAAAAATATTATACATGTATCTAATACGATATACTTCTACAAAATAAAACACCATAAAACAATACATTTTTAGAAAAGAATCACATCCTAAAAATGTAAATTTTAACATAAACCTTAAAAATGAAAAATAACAAAATTATTAATTAATAATTAAAACAACCTAATTCTCTCTTGTAGATTTAGCTTTTCGAGTGGATCCATTGAAAACACACTTTCAAGGAGTTGTTTACCATGTAGATTATGTTTATCATTTGAAAGTTGCACATTCTACTCAATCCAAAACAGACATGAGGGGAGAAGCACACCCAAACTTTAGTTAGTGGTTTCGATTTCATTACATGTGGGGAAGAGCAATCTAATGTTCCCAATATACTAAAATTGAAAAAAAAAAAATACCACTCTATAAAATTCAAATAGAAAAAAATGGAGATTATATATTTTACTAATTTATAAATATCAATTTATTATTATTGGTTATAGGAATTTATTATTTTCAGCAAGTAAAAATTGTTGGGTTGTGTTATATTCTTTCCATGACTAGCACACGTAGTGAATCAGGGGCTATAGGGGGTCGGAGCCCCCGCTTTGTTTCGTTGATTGTGTAGCAAGGGGGTCACAAGGGGTTTGAGGGGGATGAGTAGCCCCCTTCTATGGGGTCTGGGTAGCGCCCCGAGGAAATTTCTTTTGGACCCTGCTATCACTCCAAGAAAATCTCCTAGGTTGCAACTCGGAGATGCGTGGTAACATATAATTTTCAATATTGTTCTCTGAGGTATTAGAATGAATGATGGTTTGGATCAAGCCAGATAATCATTTCAACTCTGTTTTTTACTCAAGACATGCATGAACACTCTCAACTTTACAAGGCTTTAGACCACTAATGCTCAATAGTTTTTATATTTAATGAATAGATAGAGAATACCGACTATACCATCAAATGCATATATAAACACATATGAATGGCTAGCTACACAAAGTAAAAAAAGCTTGCAAATCTAATTTATCAACGCAAAGATAAGATGACAGTTATCTAGCATTAGACACAGAAGAAATATGAACAACCTATTCATGTGTAAGCTTAGAACAGAAGAGAAAATGGACATTGCACATATAACAACAAAAGAAGCTTATATTGCTAGAATGAAGATAAGAAGCTTGAAGGAACGGAGTATCAACAGTCTCTAAAAGTTGAACCCTTCATACATTTAGCTTTCAGCCTTTTATAGGCCTTTTACAATGCTCCTCTCGAGTCTTTTGAGGCTCAAGAGGTCTTAATCTATCCCTCTATCTCTTTAATTATTTGATGCCCTGACTAGGGAAGCATGGCTCAGAGGTTTCACTCTTTTGACAAAAGAGTAACTGCATTCTGGTATGTTGCTACGCTGGCAGGGAGATCTCTCGTGCCAGAGATGCCCCACAATTGATTTTGTTGTTTTTGGCTAAGTTGCAATGTTGATGCCCATGATGTTTCTGTTTCGGGTGAGCTGCGATGTCTGCTACATGATCATTTCTGTTTCGGGCAAGCTGCATTGTGACAGAAGGGCTATCGGGCCTTTGTTTTCCTTTTAAATAGTTATAATGACTTTTTTGCTATTTTTACACAGAAAACGCTACACACAGCAAATCCCGCCCATCTCTGTTCTTCCGAACTTCAAAAGTCCTTAGATCTAGTCTATTCTCCCATCAGGTCTACCCTCTGGGTCACTATAACAAGTCGTTGATGGCCCGTTACAATCTTCCCTTTGTATTTTTGGAATGTGTTAAAAAACACTAAAAACCATGAAAAATCAGCTTTGGCGGACCTGAAATTCTCTATATTTCCCTTCCAAAACCCTTTCGGGTCTAGGTCTTGTGATATATCGCAAGTCCAAGGTTCCCTTTGTATTTCGTTAAATAACAAAATACATGAAAAATTCATTGAAAATGGCTTTCCTACAGACCTCAAATATTATGCAACATCATGTATATAACCATTGGGTCCAATTAATCGCATCGCACATATGAATGTGTAAAGGCCATTCCCCCTCACAATGTTCTGATGCGATATTGCAATGCGACTTGTCGCAATCGCATATCGCCCAAGCGAGATGTCTTTCATATAACACGACGTATGTCCTCATCGATTGCAACCTGCGGATCCAATCATCAGAGGTCACTGATTGGGGGTGTCTTCCACCAATCTTTAAGTCATCCTTTGCATTTTCCCAATTGCGATTTTCTAATTAGATCTGGGCCGTTGATCGGCCAGATCTGATGGTTGTTGTGCATTAAACTATGTATTCCTTCAATACATGGTTTTTCACTATTTTTCATGTGTTTTAGCCTCCCGATAGTGTTTTTCTGCCCTTCCAAGGGCTCTTGGCATATGATTGTTTCAATATTTGGGTGATATTAAGCAAATTTTGAAGACTTCTGGAGTGTTTTGGATCCATTTTTGGGCCAAATGCCAACAAAGCTAACATTGGCTCCTTCTGGGGATGAAATCCTCCCTATGAGGTTTCAAGAATCATAAAACAATGCCTTTACCGTAAAAGAAAAATCAAATCTTCCTTCTAGTGTTCCATTGGGTATGGAGTCTATTTTGCAATGAAATAAAAACTAGAAAAAACATATTTACAATACCAAGGCTTTAAAGCCTTAAATGAAATATAGTTTCAAGAACCACCCATTGATTGAGCTACCAAATACATATCCTCCTTCTAGAATGTGCACAATAAAGGTATTGTTCTACTGAATTTGAGCGATGACAAATGAACATGTCCATAAGGAGTCAAACTTACCATGATTACATTTTTTTCCTTAAATGCATCCCATTTAAGAACCAAGTCACCAACTTGGAAATTCTCCACCTTTTCCTTCCTATCAAAGGTTTCTTCAATTTTCTTCTGATGAGCTTTTGAATTCTCAAATAGCTGCTCTCTGATCTCCTATAGTTCAACCATGTTATTCATTCTCCTTACCATGTCATTCTCTTCATCTTGTTCTTCTTGCAAGAATTTGGCCACAGGGAGAATCAGCTAGATAGGGAAAACAACATCAGCACCATAAACTAGTTTGAATGGAGAATTTCCTATGGAATTTTTTATGGTAACTCTTTTAGCCCACACTACAAGATTCAACTTGGAATCCTAGTGCTTTTTGTTGTCCTCTAACAATTTTTTAATTACCTTTACGAGAATTTTGTTAGATGATTTTTCGAGGCCATTTCCTTGAGGATAATATGAGGTAGAATGCACCAATCGAATTCCCATGGATTTAGTCATATCCACGAGTTCTTTTTCCTTGAAAGATATTGCATTATCAGTAACTAGTTTGGTTGGGCAACCAAATCTAGTGAAAATATTCTCATTCAAGAACTTTATGACAACTTGATGATTGGCATTCTTAGTGGGTATAGCCTCAAACCACTTGGTGAAATAATCAGTGGTTACCAAGATCCATTTTTGTTGGCCACTAGAATGTGGGTTGATCTCACCTATAAAGTCTAAGCCCCACTGCTGGGACCATTGACATGTATTGGCTTCAATGGAAGAGATTTTAGGTGTTGTCCTCCTACAAACCTCTAACATTTATCACAAGATTTCACAAAAGAAAACACATCAGAGAATAGAGTAGGCCAATAACACCCACCTCTCAAGATTTTGTGGGTTGTGGCTTTCCAATAATGATTCCCTCCATAGATGTTAGAATGGAATTGGTGCATTAATTTCACAGATTTTCCTTTATCTAAACATCTCAAGAGGATTCCTAATGGGTCTTTCCAATAAAGTAGATTTTTATTAATGCAGAATTTGGCTGATCTGAGTTTAATGGTTTGAGCTTGACTTGAGCTAAGCCCTGGAGGGACTTCTAGCTTTTGCAAAAAATGAACTATGTTAGAATACCATTCGCAGGTGGCTAGATTCTTAGCCAAACGCTGATTCTAGTTTTGCTCTTCTGCTTCTTCCTTTGTCTGCTCATCATCTGAATTTGGACCCATGCAATTTATGTTTCACAAACTACAATTTTCCTCAGCCATAAGTTTAGCCAAGCCCTGGACTTTGACAAGTTTAGTGGCTTCACCTCTATGTTTAACTCTATGAATTTTGCAACCCATTTAGCTCTCTTTCCATCAATATTTGGTTGAGTTAATACATCTTTTACTAAGGCTTAAGGTACATATGCAAGCACTTTGGAATGTAAAATATAAATTTTGAATGCCTTTAAAAATTTTATGAGAGCATAAGCTTGTTTTTCAATAAGGTCATACCTTAGTTTAACATCCCTTAGAGTTTTGTTGAAAAAGGCCACGGAGTGCTCTATGCCTTCATCATTTTTCTGCAACAGAATTGTTGCAAGTGTATCATAAGAGGAAAAAGAGAAGATACAAAACTCCTTAGTGTAATCTGGGTTGATTAGAGTGGGAGCTTCCATGATAGCTTGTTTGATGGCTTCAAAAGAGCTTCTTGTAGCATTTGTCCATTTTATCTCTCATCCTTTCTTCAACATGGAAGTGATGTGCTTCACTAGCTCTGCAAAGTTTGGAATGAACCTCCTTACAAAGTTAATCTTACCCGAGAAGGATTGAATATCCCTTTTTGACCTTGAGATGGACAATGTCTGAATTGCTTGAACTCTTGCTGGATCAATATTCACACCTTCAGCCGAAACAATATGTCCCAGAAGTTTGCCTTCTTCTAGAGCAAGATGTGACTTCTTTGGGTTCACCAAAATTCCAAACTGTCTGCACTTTAGAAAGGCCTTCTTCAAATGCTGCAAATGGTCCTTGTGACTGCTAGAGAAGACCGTTATGTCATCAAGGTAAATAATGACAAACTTGTCCTTCTCTCCCACAAAACCTATGTTCATGGCCCTCTAAAAAGTAGCCCTAGCATTCATCAGTCCAAAAGGCATCTTGGAGTACATGAAAGTGCCCCAAGGAGTAGTGAAGGTGGTCTTTCCCTGATCTTCTGGATGTACAACAATATGATTGTAACCTGAAAATCCATCTAAGAAAGACATGACTCTAGCCCATGAAACTTTTTGCAGCAAATGTTCCATCTTAGGCAGGGGGTGGTTATCTTTTTTAGAGCATTTGTTCAGATTTCTGAAGTCAACATAAAGCCTGATTTCTCCATTTTTCTTTCTCACTACCACAAGGTTAGCTATCCACTTTGAATACCTTAGGGGAACTATTATTTTGGCATCCAAAAGCTTCTTGATTTCTTTCTCAATCAATAGCAATAAGAGAGGGCTAATAGGTCTTTATTTCTGCTTAAAGGGGATGGTGTTCTTTTCCAATGGAATCTTATGCTGAATGATGCTTGTGTCATAGGTTTTAAGATCACTGTATTCCGAGGAAAAAATATCAACGAATTGCTTCATGAGGGTGAAATACTCAGAATTTTGGGCAGAAGACAAATGAGTGGACAGATTTATGTATTTCGAATGGATTGGGCTCCCTATATTATGTTTACAAATAGCAGACTCATTTTATTTTTTGACAGGCTTATAGGGCACATCGTTATAATCGAACAACTTCTTTAGAGGCACCAATCCCTTAGGTATATGGTTACTAGGCAGCTGGACAATGCTTCCTCGACCGAACTCGTCCTTTAGCTTGGACTAGCCGCATTCTGCTATGGTTTCAATTTCTTGGTCGATGTGCATTTCAGAAAATTCCTCGACTTCTAAAAACCTATTAATTGCATCATCGTCTTCAAAAACTTTCCAGTATTTGACGTTTTCACGCAGAGACAGTCTATATTTCACCTGAACTTCATACATCAATTTAGGAGGCAAAGGAGGAATAAACGTGCTAGTAGACACAACAAGGGAACCGGCAAGCTGGTTCTTCATTCTTGGGATGTAAGAAATGCTGAAAATATTAAAAGAGTCCTTGAGCTTCTATTACACAAAAATATTGTCACCTTGATTATTTGCAGTCAGTATGGGTCTATCATTACTTGTATTGTCCTCCTCAGCAAGTCTCAGACCTCAGCTCTTCAAAATAAGCTTTGGAAATGAGAGAAAGACATCAAAAAACAATGTAACTTTGGTTTCGCACTTTCTCTCACTTTTGCCTACGGGCCCGCACCCTTTGTTCATATTACCTGCGTACTTATATGCTCTGTTTGTAAAGGGGAGGGTGTGTACCCCTGTGAAAGTCAAAAGGCGCAATTTTTATCTTAACAAACTCACTTTGGGTTAATTCTAGATGATTCTAGAAGGAATTTTGATGTGGATTGTTCGCTCCAAGGTGGTTCATGCATCCCAAAAGAGAAGGAGCTAATCCCTTGATAGGAGGAGCTATCCCTTTGAAGGAGGGCTTTATCCCTTTGAAGGAGGACCTAGTAACTTCCCTCCATTGCACTATAAATTAAGGCATTGGGTCAGTTGCTGAGAGGTTAGAAGCTGAACATTTTGAGGGTAAATGCTGATGGAATTGGGACTTCCTAGTTAAACTTGAGAGGAGAGATCACATACCTTTTGGTTTCATTGGGAAGTGAGTGAAACTTGTCAAGTAGAGGAGACTTCTTGTTGGACCCTGGGAGGAGCTTGTACAACATCAAGGCAAGGGTTGTAAGGTTCTTCTGCTTTTGAATTAATACAATCAAGCTCATTTTTCTCAACAAGTATCTTATGTTATTTGTTTCATGGACTCCTTGACTTTCATGTTGAATATGTTTTATAATACTGC
>APFE031585993.1:20063-48965 GCA_000404065.3 Pinus taeda | reverse complement strand
GTAGACCCAAACCTTCCTAGAAAAGTCATCAATGAATGATACAAAATAAGACGAACCACCATATGAGGTTGTAGGGGCTGGTCCCCAAACATCTAAATGGATATAATCAAGTATGCCTTTACTAGTATGTTTGCCTGTTTTAAACTTTTGTTTACTTTGTTTTCCAAACAGACAATGCTTACAGGAATCTAACTTTCCAGACTTTAGATTTGGAAGTAACTTGCGATCAGCCCAAATTTTTAATCCTCTTTCACTCATATGCCCCAATCTTTGATGCCATAAGTGAATGGAACTACTGTCATGTTCAGACACAGTAGACACAAAATCTGACCCTGTACCTCCTTCTAACTGAAATAGATTTCCTACTTTCTCAGCTTTCATAACTAGTAAAATGCCTTTGTAAATTTTCATTACTCCACCTTGAATTACAGTTTTATATCCATTTGAATCAAGTGCTCCTAATGAAATCAAATTTTTCCTTAAATCTGGTACATGCCTCACATTAGTTAATATTCTAGTTGTCCCATCAAACATTTGTAGTTGTATGCTCCCAATTCCAACAATATTACATGTTACATCATTACCCATGTACACAAATCCATCATTAATTGATTTATATTCCTTAAACCATTCTTTATGGATACACATGTGGTTTGATGCACCGGAATCTAACAACCAATGTTGACCATGATTTGACACATTAACTGATAATACTTCATCACTCATACCTGAACCAGATGTCGAACCTCTATCTGTCGTATTCGACTCCTTCTCTGTTGAAGACTCTACTTTTGAATTTTGTTGTTGTTGCTTCCAGCAGTCCTTCTTTAAATGCCCTGATTTGCCACAAAACCAGCACTTTAGCTTACTCTTCTTCCCTTTTGACTTTGAACGTGAGTCGCTCGGCTTCCTAGGGCGTCTTTCTTTCGAACGACCTCTAACCATCATAGCTTCTGATGTAGAGGTTTCGGAATGCAACTTCCTCCTTGTTTCTTCCGATAATAAGGATGCAACTACATCATCAAACTCAATAGTTTCTGATGAACTAAGACTTCTAGATGTAACAAAATGATCCCATGACTCGGGCAACGAGCACAATAAAGTAATAGCTTTATCCTCTGATGGTATTTTTACTTCTATACTTTGTAATTGCACAAGAAGAGTATTAAAATCATTTAAATGATCAGCAATCAATGTACCTTCCTTCATTCGCAAACCGTACAACTGTCGCTTCAGGAGAATCCTATTGGTTAAGGATTTGGTCATGTACAGTTTCTCCAGTTTCGTCCACAAACTAGCAGCTGTTGTCTCCGACACAATATTAAACAGGACATCATCAGCTAGACACAGTCGAATAGCACTAATCGCTCTTTCATCCATCTCGGCCCACTCACTATCTGTGATGTTGTAAGGCTGTTTGGACTTGCCCAACAACGCCTTTTCCACGCCATGTTGGACAAGCAAATCATGCATTTTTACCTTCCAGATCTCAAAATTATTCTTGCCATTAAATTTCTCAATTTCAAACTGGGCACTTTGAGTTTTTGCCATTTGTATCAACAAAAAACCACAATAATCTCCAATATCCAACCAGCACTTTAAAAAAAATTGCCTATGCCTTTGTTTATTGCAACGGATTCCAATTTCAAACCTCTTATATTATTTTAAGGGTGCTATTATATTATTAAAATATGGGAAAATGCATAACCTCTCACATTAAAATCTTTGAGTTTGAGCTTGCGGTAAAGCATGGCCAGAATTATACTGTAAAATTGTGAAAGCACAGAGATCACAATTATTGAGTTTGATACAATCATGTACAATGTACAATGCTCTTATTGGCGGAATTGATACCCGGAGAAAATTTTGAAATGCAAATCAATCACTCTGCAAACTATTTTTCGGAGCTGACCCGAGAAAGTGAATTTCGGCTGCTTAGTTCGGGAAAACAGAGAAAAATTTCAAAAAATCCGCGCCCTGGGCATTTTTTTTTGCAGAAGTACCCAAATTGATTTCATTCCAAGAGGTTTATGAAAATTGGGAGTGGTTTCAGATATTTCGCTAGTTTTTTCAAGGCCGATTTTTGCAAAAACGTTTTGCAAATTGGAGATGACTCATTCGGCTGGAATTCGATGTGTATAATGAAAATTTCATCCTCGAATGAGACTTGGAGTTCACAAAATAAAAGTTGTTGTCCACAAATATTGTTCCATCGTAATATGGCCAGACAATTAAATACCAGCACTTAAAAAACAGGTTCCGCATAATTAAAACAGCTCACCAGCGATTGAAAAACTTTAGGCTCCATGCATTGCTTAACATACCAGGTATATCAGAGGCTGTTTAACGCACCAGGTATCCACTCTCCTTTCAGGCTCCACGCACGCTCTACGCACCAGGTATTATTGCTGTTCTCCATGCACCAACAGCTCCAGCAGCCAGAGAAAAGTTCTCCACGCACCAGGTATTACTGCGCTCAGTGCAGCAATCAGGTAATCTAGCGCTCCAGCAACACCTGCGCTCTACCTCCAAACTGTGTAGCTCCTCCAGGCAGCACCTCCAACATGCTCTGATACCAATTGTTGGAATTCAGAGGCACAACAAATCAAACAAAAATAACACACAACAGAATATCAAGCACATAAACACAAGAGTTTAACGTGGTTCATCCAACCAATCTCGGCTACGTCCACCAAACATAGGCATCAGGAATTTATTAATCAAATTGGAGATTACATCAAGAAATCCTCAATAAAACTCTCACTCTCTTAGCAAACCATCCGAATGGTTACCTATTATATAGCATAGAGAATCTAACAGCCTCATTAACTCCCTCACATCAAATATAGGAGGCATTAACTCCCTCCCAACAAACTGGAGTTAATCTAGGACCTGAATTCTATTGTTGTCATCAGCTAAGATTTTTCCTATTTTTCTCCAAACAGAAAATCTCAACACATTCATATGATTTCATCAGGAACCATTGTTAATGATGATCCTTGGATCATACCTTATGAATCTGAGATAGACTCATTTGGTACTCTTATGCCTTTGAGTCTGTATGAACTTGCATATCAGACCGTGCAGTCGTTTTCCGACCCAACATCAACCCAAATTGACTTAATGAACGTGGTCCATGAGTAGTCACTTTCGACATCAAACTCGAATTTAATAACGTTTTTCGAACTTGTTCAATCGGATGAGCAAATTCATGAAATCCTATGCGTCGATGAGTTACCATGGGAAGATCTCCATCACAGATATTCGTTTTTACCTGAGAGCGATCGTTTTGAAGATGATTTCTCATCAATCTTTACAACTGAATATGTTAAGGATGCTCAGAATCCATTGAAACATCCTGATTCCGAGTTAAACTTGGGAAATATTTCTCAAACTATTCCCCTTGACATTTCAGTTAAGCCTATAATTGTTGAAAACGTTAATATAGGTGCCTCTTGTACGGAAGATGAAATTCAAACATATAAGGCCCTATTTCAAGAATTCCGCGATGTGTTTGCCTGGTCATATGAGGAAATGCTAGGAATTGACCCAGCAATTGTAGTTCATGAAATAAAAACTTACCCGAACGCTAAACCCATTCGGCAATGTTTGCGTTAGATTCACCCAAGAAAAGCTATTGCAATTAAAGTAGAAGTTGAAAAATTACTCAAAGCAGGTTTCATTTATCCGATCCCATTAACGGATTGGGTATCGAATATTGTTCCTGTGAACAAAAAGCAAGGGACAATAAGAATATGTATTGACTATAGGGACATTAATCGAGCATGTCCAAGGGACAATTACCCTACTCCCTATATCGATCAAATCATTGATGATTGTGCCAGCAGTGAAATTTTCTCCTTTATGTATGGCTTTTCCGGATACAATCAAATCAATATTCTACCTGCTGATCAACCAAAAACGGAATTCATTTGTCTGTGGGGGACATTTGCTTATTGCAAATTAACTTTTGGGCTTAAGAACGGTGGCGCAACTTTTCAACGGGCCATGTCTTACGCTTTTCATGATATTAAGCACATTGTGCAACCCTATCTCGATGACTTGCTTGCTCATTCATTACATCGAGCTGACCATCTCATCCATTTAAGAGCAATTTTTATGAGATGTAGGCATTATCGGATTAGGTTGAATCCCCACAAGTGTGTCTTCTATATAGAAACGGGTCGATTGCTGGGATTTGTAGTTTCAAAAGTTGGCATTCGCGTTGATCCTTCGAAGGTCGAAGCTATCATCAAATTGCCTCCTCCTTCGAATCTTCGCCAACTCCAAATTTTGCAAGGGAAAGGAAACTTTTTACATCGATTCATCCCTATCTACGCCGAGATCACAAAGGGTTTTACCCGGTTGTTGAAACAGAATACTTCATTCTTTTGGGACGAGATAGCTGAGAAATCTTTTGATGCGCTAAAACATGCGTTGACCCATTCACCGTTGTTGCATCCTCTCAACTACAACCAGGACTACTTCTTGTATCTCGTTGCTTCCTATTCCACCATTGGAATGGTGTTAGTTCAGGAAGATGAATTCGGTACTGAACATGTGATATATTACCTTAGTCGAACGTTAAATCCAACTGAGATAAAATATTCACATGTGGAGAAATTGGCATTGGCAGTTGTTCAAGCTATCCAACGTTTTCGTCATTACATTTTACTACGCAAGACTACAATTATTTCCGATTGCAACCCTATGATCTATATTTTTACCAAGCAATTGCTAGGGGGCAAGTACTCCAAATGGATTGTCATCTTGCAAGAGTTCGACTTGGAATTTGAAAAATCTAAGTCAAAGAAATCTTTAGTTTTTGCGGAATTAATGTGTGACTTCCCGCGTGTTGACACAGAAACTGTGGCAGAGGAGCCCATTGCGGACGAATCCTTGTTTCTAATAAGCACTTTAGATCCATGGTACGGGGATATCATCATTTATCTCCAAACCCAAACCTTTCGGCCAGATATTTTACGATCAGACTGTCGAAAAATATGATTCCAGTCCCAACAATTCAAAATTATTGGAGATACTCTTTATCGCCGTGGGGCGGACTCTATTTTTTTACGTTGTTTGACTCATGAGGAAGCTGAAAAGGTCCTAAATGACTGTCACTCTGGAGCGTGTGGCAGTCATATGTCTGGGTATGCCACTGCCCAAAATATATTGCGCGTTAGCTATTTCTGGCTGTCTATGTTTAAAGATTGTATTATTGCAGTCTGAAAATGCCACAATTGCCAAATTTTTGATCGAAAGATGCACGCTCCTCCTGCTCCTCTCCACCCGATCATTGTCGTTGGTCCTTTTGCCAAATGGGGTATCGATTTTATCACTTGTAACCCTCACTCGGTAGGGGGGCATGCGTACATTATCCTTGCGGTAGATTATTTTACCAAATGGACCAAGGCGATGCCTACATTTGAGGTAGACGGCAAAACAGCTGCAATTTTCGTATTCAATCATATAATTGCTAGGTTTGGTGTTCCACAAGAAATTATCACTGATCATGGGCATCATTTTCGAAACGTTATGATGACTGAACTTACAGGCCAGCTTGGCTTGCGTCACGAAAGTTCAACCCCTTATTATCCACAAGCTAATGGCCTAGTTGAAGCCATCAACAAAGTTCTAGTCATCATGATCCGACGAATCATTGGGATTCATCGGTCGAATTGGCATAACATGCTATTTTCAGTGCTATGGGCATATCGAACCTTAGTTAAAACATCAACAGGGTTCACTCCTTTCCAACTAGTTTATGGTTTGGAAGCTATGTTACCCATTGAGTGCGAAATCCCGTCATTGCGAATGGCCATCGAGTTACTTCCAACTACTTCCAAAGAGGAAAGACGTTTGTTATACTTGGCTCAGCTAGATGAGAATCATCGCGATGCTACATTAGCAATCGAATCTCATGCCAAACGTATTAAAGCTCAGTATGATCGAAATGTGACCCCTCGAAATTTTTCGGAAGGAGATCTAGTCCTTTTGTACGATCAAGCAAATGATAAATTAGGCGCTGGAAAATTCGTGCCTATGTGGCATGGTCCCTTTTTTGTCAAGCGAAAGCTAGCGAAAGGGGCCTATGAATTGGTAGACTTTGACGGGGTCTCTTTAGGTAAACCCAGAAATGGTCTTTACCTGAAGAGGTATTATGCTTAAAATGAGTGTGGAGATTTTTTAGTTAGGTTAGTTTTCCTTCTAGCTGATGTGTTTTAGATTAAAAAGTGTGCTTAGCTTAGAGAGAGTTTTTCGTCGTTATTCTTGCTTATCCTGGTTTTACTCTTGATGTCGCAAATGTTGACGCCTCTCCAAACATACATTGGTTTCACTGATGGTGATTGTCGTAGTACACGGAATATTTATTCCGCAGCTTGGGTTATCTATTCGCCCTCTGACGAGTTGGTATCTATGCATGGGGTAAGCCTCGGTCAAACAACAAACAACATTGTAGAGTATAGTGCAGTGATTGAGTTATTATTTGAATCTATTTCATTTGGGATTCAAAGTTTTATAGTGAGGTTAGATTCTGAACTCGTTGTATTACAGCTTAATAGAGTATACGCTATTAGAAATCCAGTTTTATTAAGATTATTTTTGAGAGTGCGTCTCTTGGAACGTGAATTTGACTATATTGAATATCAGCGTATTCCAAGGTCTTTAAATACATTAGCAGATGCAATTGCTTCTCAAATGTTAAGTAGACATGTGCAATAATCATACAAGTAAATTTAAAAACATTCCATAACATGTTTAACAAGACAAGCTGGTAATAACGATATCATATATATAGGAGTGTGTCAAAATAATACATCGTCCTCGATCATAGGTTGAAGAACACCTTATGATCGGCAAAAATGGTAGATACAAAAAGCAAAAATGTCACATGTGACTACAATAGGCGATCATCCCATCACTGGTGATGATCTCGATATGAAACCACTGCATGGGCCACCTTATAAAGGAACCTCCTAAAGGGTCATGGGACTCCAATCACGTAACACTGAAGTCGAAGAGGGATGTCATCTATACTGGTATTGGGCATGTCCCTTGTCAGGCGCTCTACATGACTCTCTAGCTTGGCCAAGGTCTCCGCTGATTCATCCTGTGGGGCTGGAGCCGGTGCAACTGGTTGTTTTCTCTCGTAAGGCCGGAGAGTGGCTGGTCGCTGTGGGCCCACATCTGCATTTTGAAAATTTTTACTATCAGTTTTGGGATGATATAAAAATTAAAATTAGGAAAATGTTGAAAAATGATTTTACCTGAGTCGTCCCACGGCTCTCCTGGAGGAAGAGCCATGCCTGGGTCTCCACGAAAGTCAATCCCAACATAAGGGAAGTCCTGGATAGAAAAAACCTGGTTCTCCAACCATTGGAAATACTCAAGTTTGAACCAAATGACCTCGGTCCCCTCATTAGGATGACGGGCCATAATTGTGACCCATCGCATCAGTTTGGGCTCTCAAGGAAGCCTAGCTCCAACAGTAAGGTGTTGCGGGATCAGCACAGGGACCCTCTCTATGCCAAAACTCACGACTAAAGCCCCATAACCAAAAGTCTTAATTCGTCCGTTCTTGGCCCTGGTCAGTTGGCCCCTCACATTGGCCAACACAGCATCGCACCAGTTGAAGATGGTGCCTCGGAAGCAATCAACTGCCATACGCATCTGGGATCCGGTGGCAATATGTAATGCGGCAGCTCCACAAAGTCTAGTAACAGTGAACACAATCACCATGAGCTCAGGACGGGATATGGTCTTTGTATATATCCCTTTGTCTCTAGCCTGGCTGTTGTAGTACTCTAGCCAGAGGCTATCGACAGACGGGCCACCTGCCCTAGTCTCGAACAAAGTCAAGTCAGCGCCTCTCTTAGGCAAACTATTCAAGAAATATATATCCGCCAGCTCCATTTTGAGCTGGTGGCCACCAATAAAGAAGCACTGGTCCTGAACACTCCATCTGTCAACAATCCATTGTAATAAATCCACGTGAGCCCTCATGCCAGGAATGGCCCAGTATTTGTACAAGTTGCACGCCCTCAAAGCATCAAGTGAAGGCTGATGATTCCATGCGGCAGCATCCATGTCTTCGTGCTCTCATTTGCGCCAATCTAGCATGATGTACTACCTGCATCAAGCATAAAGATGAATTAGAATGCTAGAAAATGTTTTCATTGGTCTATTTTTGAGAAATTTTGGGTTAAAAACCCTCGCGGCAGGAACCGCACCCTAAGTGCTAGACACAGTGCGTGGGACCGCACTTTGTCTACACGTAAGGTGTGGACCCCGAGCTTTTTCCTAATGGAGAAAAAGTCGGGGTCCGTAGGTCCGCAGTGGTAAGCCTGCGGACCCCGAGCGCAGGTTTTATGCCTAAAAACCCTCCCAAAAAATGAAATGAAAGACTAAAATGAAAATTGAAATGGTTAAACATGAAGAGTAGGATGATGTGGATTACCTAGAGAAGACGGCGTTCGATTCCGACAGTTGGATTTTCCGCAATCTTCACGGGAAGTTTTCTGAGCAAAAGCACTATTTTCTCACCCAAATCACAAATGGTAAAAAATGAATGGTAAAAGGCCTTTTTTATAAGTTTTTTGAGTAAATAAATTGCAAATTTGTTTATGTTTCACTTTGAAAAGGTATTCTTGCGACATTTTTATCCATTTCAAACAGGTATGAGTAATGTTTGTGTCTTTGTGCAAGATAACGGGTTATTCAAGCGAAATCTATCATTTTCGACGAAAAAAAACGCTAGAGTCACCTTTAAGCTCTTTTCTGACTCCTAAAACATGAAAAGATTACCAAGTTTTTCTTTTAAGCTCGTTAAAACGGAATTAAAAGACGGTCCATTTACAGCTCTTTTCCGACCGTAAAAACATAAAAAGATTGCTAGATTTTAGTCGTTTCAAATTCGATATTGGTTATAAAACAACATGTCCTTGATCGCTTTTTTACTTTTTTGGATCAAAGACACTAATGACGAAAAGCAATCCTTGGTTGCAAAAGATCAATCAGTTCTCTCAAGTATTATTTTATACTTTTTCGGGCTTGGGAGACACAAATTTACAAAAAGGTCAAACCTGGAGTCTTCTTAAGTTTTTTCAGACTCTCTAAAAATGAAAAACGCTGAGTTTCTCCTATACTGGACTCGTTAAAATTTCGACAGTAAAGGACCAGTTCAATTACAAACAGGAACGGACCACTCCTTCTTAGGGTTCAAATTTAAACTAAGTTGGACTCACCTGAAGGGTGAGCTTATAATCAAGCATATGTTATCCTCCTCAAGCTTGTAAAAAATAAAGAGGTACTTGCCAGAAATGGTGGGGGAAAAAGAGAGAAAAATGAATCTGTTTGTCATACCTTGTAACCACTCTTGAACACGACACTTTCATTTACCTGGGTTGGGAAATCCTTTGCCTAACAGTTGATCAAACCACATTGAAAGTCTTCAGCCAGTTATCTGGGTATTAACTTTGGGTCAATTGTCACCAAACCATCTGTCGTGTCGTTATGTGTTCAAGAGATTAGTGTAAATAAGCCATTCATCTGCAAAATGTTTGTCATCTATCTTGACCATCCCTGAGTCAGTCCTTGAAACTAAATTTCTTCAACTTGATCTATGATTTTGTGTTGTGGGCTTGCCTATGATGGATCACTTTCTATCGACTTCAACTCATTATCTAGAAAAATGATCTAGAAATCGTCAGTACCTTAAGATCTGCATGCCTCAATGGCAGGTTTCTCGCCTTTGACGACAGTTTGCATCATTGACTTTCGATCAAAGGATTCCGTGACATGTTCGACATCAACACATCTTATCACATCTCATGGATTGTACTGAGTACTTTGAGAGCCATTGTCATTATTGGTGGTTTCTCTCACGCTTGTTAACAGTTTATGTCATTGACTGGTAATCAAGCGGTTTCTACCATGTTCGACTTCGACACATTCATTCGCATGGATAGAATCGTATTGTTTCTGGAAGTAGAAATGAAGACCTTGGATCTAGTTTCCACCATCCAGGCTGCGAGGAATTTTGTATTCATTATACTATGGACTATTCATAAACAGATGGCTGCGTCCATACTGTGTCCACATGTGTCCATACTTATGATGTGTTACAAGATCATTCCTATATCAAAGCAGTAGTTAGTTTTCTAGTCAGTTTTCAGTCTCCTAGTTAGTTTTGATCTGAGTATGGGAATGCCTACCTCAGCGATGATATGATCTCATATATATATTTTGCATTGAATGTTTTTACAGGTTCCAACCGGGCTCTCCACGAGATGATCCTTGAAATGATAAAGTACTTCACTCTTCCTAAATGATAAATGAAATCCTCATCTACTACAAACTTCACACTTTAGGGGGCAATCTGTTACACAAAAATATCATCACCTTGATTATTTACAGTCAGTATGGGTCTATCATTACTTGTACTGTCCTCCTAAGAAAGTCTCAGACCTCAGCTCTTCAAAATAAGCTTTGGAAATGAGAGAAAGACATCAAAAAACAAT
Organism: Pinus taeda; assembly: GCA_000404065.3. Taxonomy (NCBI): domain Eukaryota; kingdom Viridiplantae; phylum Streptophyta; class Pinopsida; order Pinales; family Pinaceae; genus Pinus; species Pinus taeda. Next base: position 38,442 of record APFE031585993.1, on the reverse strand, counting down.
GTAACTCTGGTTCCTCACTTTCTCTCACTTTTGCCTGCGGGCCCGCACCCTTTGTTCATATTACCTGCGTACTTATATGCTCTGTTTGTAAAGGGGAGGGTGCGTACCCCTGTGAAAGTCAAAAGGCGCAATTTTTATCTTAACAAACTCACTTTGGGTTAATTCTAGATGATACTAGAAGGAATTTTGACGTGGATTGTTCGCTCCAAGGTGGTTCATGCATCCCAAAAGAGAAGGAGCTAATCTCTTGTTAGGAGGAGCTATCCCTTTGAAGGAGGATTCTATCCCTTTGAAGGAGGACCTAGTAACTTCCCTCCATTGAACTATAAATTGAGGCATTGGGTTAGTTGCTGGAGAGGTTAGAAGTTGAATATTTTTTAGGGTGAATGCTGGTGAAATCAAGACTTCCTAGTTGAGCTTAAGAGGACAGACCACATACCTTTTTGGCTTCATTGGGGAGTGAGTGAAACTTGTCAAAGTAGAGGAGACTTCTTGTTGGACCCTGGGAAGAGCTTGTACAGCGTCAAGGCAAAGGTTGTAAAGTTCTTCTTCTTTTGAATTAATACAATCAGACTCATTTTTCTCAACAAGTATCTCATGTTATTTGTTTCATGGACTCCTTGACTTTCATGTTAAATGTGTTTTATGATATTGGCTTTTCAGGTGCTATTTAATTTGTTTGCCTTGTTTGTGTTTGCAAGTTCGTGACAAAGGAACTCATTTGGATCAAAGGAGCGAGGGCATCCCCAAACTTGCGTTGGACATAAGGCAGGCCCTAAACGCACTTGTTTGCCATTATTTATGAAAGCATATTTAGAGAAAGATAGTGTCTGGTTGGTTTGCTTGTCATTAGGTCTTCTTTAGATTCTAGGAAGGTCTATCTTATCCGCAAGATCGACTCATTCAAAAACTTTCCAGTATTTGACGTTGTCACACAGAGACGGTTTATATTTCACCTGAACTTCATACATCAATTTAGGAGGCAAAGGAGGAATAAACGTGCTAGTAGACACAACAAGGGAATCGGCAAGTTGGTTCTTCATTCTCGGGATGTAAGAAATGCTGAAAATATTAAAAGAGTCCTTGAGCTTCCATACCTCATCTCTGTATGATTTTAACCTTGGATTCTTTGCTTGGAAAGTTTTATTGACCTGCCGAATGATGAGGTCTGTGTCTCCAAACACTTTCAGGCCTTTGATGCCCATTTCTTTAGCAGCACTTAAGCCCAATATCAAGGCTTTGTACTCTGTTATGTTATTTGTGACCTGAAAAGTTAATTTGAAAGATAAATGAATGTATTCCTGTGTGGGGGGCACAAGGACTACACCTGCTCCTGCAGCTTCCTTAGAGCAAGCTCCATCAAAGAACATGTCCCAAATCTATGGGCCTTCTTCCTATGTGATTTGGAAAACTGGTTTCTTAAGCTGCATGGAGGCTAACTGAGATTCTTTGATCTGAAGAAAACAAGCGCCAAAATCAATGTCGATAGCATAGATGGGATGATTAGTGGGGTTCTTCTCATCACTAATTATATAAGTCAACTGAGCCTCTCTGTACAATCTCCTATTTTCACCTCCAAAAACTGGAATAGTAGCATAGGACAGATCATTTTGTAATGTTCCACCTAATCTCTTGATCCAGCCTCTAGAAAGCAACATGACAAACTTGGGGGGTACATCTGCTACCACAATATCCATCATCATGCTTTTCATGGGTAGCTAAGACAAAGTGATGGCTAGGTCCTTGATTAATCCCAGAAATTTCAATTTTCTAGTGTCAAAAGAAAACAGGTCATGATAAGGCTTGGTAATGTCAAGACCTAACTCATCCATGACAACCTTGGGCATTATATTATGGCTTGCTCCAGTGTCCAAAAGGTAGTTGTGAATGATTTTATCATGAATAGTCAGAGAGACATAGAGTGATGGGGTTTTTCTTCACAATTTTCAATCATTGGGCTGAGAATAATAGCTAGCTTGTCATATTGTAGGTTTACATAGTCGGTGGAGGTTTGGATGGCTTTAGGCTCAAGGGACTTGAGGATGGATCTTTTGAAGGACTCATTCTTCACTAGTTCAATCAGAGGCATAGGTATTCTTAGCTTCTAAATTTCTGATTGAAACCTAAAAGGAGAAGGAGACTTGTCAAGGCCTCTTACCTCTTGAGCTAGAGCTTTGAGGATAATAGGATCCACTGCTGGTCACTTCTGGATTTTATCTTGCTGCACTGTAGGGACATCAGCTCTTTGAACATGAGTTTCCTTGGCATTATTCATCTTCGACCTCAGATTATATCTATGTTGATCTTCAGTTTTCATAACAACGTCACCATCCCATTCTTGGTTAATCTGGTCATTGAATAATGACTTTTCATAGGAAACTAAGGTTAAAAAGGAGGCATTGTTTTTGTCTTCCAGACAATGGATCCCATAATCTTCTTCAAACTGCTCTCCTTCCATGACTACATTCTGGAAAGGAGTCTTCACCCTTTGGTCTTCATTAGCATATTTGCTTCTTTGCGAAATCTGCAACTACTCATTAGCTCTTCTATATGGATTTGGATTTGGATTTCTAGGAGGAAGGGTATTAGGAACTCTTCCTTTCCCAAGGTGCTACTCAACCTTTAATTTGGATATTTCAGAGGCTAATGACTATCATTTTGGTCATTCAATCTATCTTGGGATCTGAAGATGATGAAGACTTGCCTCTCTGTCTCCTTCTATCAACATTACCTTTGAGCTTTTCTGCAACCATGATGTTTGATTCTACTTCCAAGGCTGCATCCTGCATGTCATCCAAAGTAGCGCATAACCTCTCCCTCAACAGTAGGTAGAAGTGAGAATCAAAAGCATTGGCATAGGTGAGTTTAACAGAGGTAGTGGTGGGTTTTACTTCAGCTGGTATCTTGCTATACATGCGGTTAAACCTCTTATTAAAATCAGACAACAACTCACCATTTTCCCTCTTTAAGTTCCCAAACTCAGTGTGGTAGTAGAGGAGATCCTTCTTGTCCCCCCAATTCTTTAGGAATGCATTATCTAAAGCCTCAATATCTGCTATAGATCTTGGGGTTAGCTCTCTGAACCATTTTCTAGCCTCTCAATCTAGGCTTTGGAAAAAGACTCTCATCCACACATCATCTTCACTAATGTCCAGGTTATCAGCATAGCTATAGAATGACTCAAGATGTTCTTCAGCTGTAACACCTTCAGTCCCAGTGAACTTAGGCATATACTTCTGATATTCTCGAGTAGGTATGGCATTCAAAGGAGTGGGCACTACTAGAGGTCCATACCTAGCAGCTATGATTCTTTCCATTTTGGTGGGTGCTTGTGGACCTGCCATAGCTATGGTGGCTATAAGAGTATTGACAGTCTAAATGATAGAGGGCTGAGGAGTGACTGCCAAGACTAAAGGAGTATGATGGATATGAGGTGAGGCTTCATTCAGGCTTACAACAAAAGAAGAACCTAAAGAATAAGGAGCTTTATGAATCTCTGAGATTTTTTCTTCACTGCTAGTATTAGATGCTATACTCTCAGCATGCATTTGTTCTATTATAGGCCTTTCTTGAAGAGATATAGAATATTATTTAGGTTTACCTGAACATAATGCTCCTTTCTGCAATACCTTTCTTTCTTTGATGATTTTTCTAGGGTCAGGTACTAGGTTAGTTTGTGGCTTTTGAGGATTTTCTGAGTATGCCTCACAAACTGAGCCAGAACTATGAAGTGGAGTTGTTAAGAGGTTCGTCCTTCAGTAAAGTTGCCAAATAGATGATTACAACCAAAAAAGTGCCCACACTTTGTCTATCATCAAAGTTGGATTTGTGTTGTCTCCTAGGGAAGTTGAGCTTTAGTCTCCTCTCCCCGGTAGCGATGCCAATTATGTTATCACTCCAGGAAACTCTCCTAGGTTGCAACTCAGAGATGCTTGGTAACATATAATTTTCAATATTGTTCTCTGAACTATTGGAACGAATGATGGTTTGAATCAAGCCAGATAACCATTTCAACTCTGTCTTTTACTCAAAAACATGCATGAACACCCTCAGTTTTATAAGGCTTTAGACCACTAATGCTCAATAGTTTGTAGATTTAATGAATATATGGAGAATACCGGAATGTAAGAGCAGATGCATATATAAACACATATGAATGGCTAGCTACAGGAAGTAAAAGAAGCTTACAAATCTAATTTATCAACGCAGAGATAAGATGACAATTATCGAGCATTAGACATAGAAGAAACATGAACAACCTGTTCAAGTGCAAGATTAGAACATAAGAGAAAATGGACATTGAACATATAACATCAAAAGAAGCTTATATTGCTAGAATGAAGATGAGAAGCCTAAAGGAACATAGTATCAACAACATCCAGAAGTTTAACCCTTCATACATTTAGCTTTGAGCGTTTTATAGGCCTTTTACAATGCTCCTCTCAAGCCTTCTGAGGCTCAAGAGGTCTTAATATATCCCTCTGTCTCTTTAACTGTTTGATGCCCTCACTAAGCAAGCATGGCTCGGAGGTTTCTTCTTCTCATAGAAGAGTAACCGCATTCTAGTATGTTATTGCGCTGGCAGGGAGATCTCTCGTGCCAAAGATGCCCCACAATCAATTCTGTTGTTTTTCGCTGAGCTACTCTATCAATGCCCATGATGTTTCCATTTTGGGCGAGTTGCATTGTCTGCTCCATGATCGTTTCTATTTCAAGCGAGTTGCACTGTGATGGAAGGGCTATCGAGCCTCTGTTTTCCCTTTAAATGTTTATAATGATTTTTTTCCTGTTTCTACACAGAAAACGCTGAACACAGCAAAATCCCACCCATCTCTATTGTTCTAGACTTCAAAAGCCCTTGGATCCAGTCTATTCTCCCATCGGGTCTGCCTTCTGGGTCGCTATTGCAAGTCCTTGATGGCCTGTTACAATATTCCCTTTATATTTTTGGAATGTTTTAGAAAACACTAAAAACCATGAAAAATCAGCTTTGGTGGACCTGAAATTCTATATATTTTCCTTCTCGAACCCTTTCGGGTACAGGTCTTGCCGTATATCGTAAGTCCAAGGTTCCCTTTGTATTTTGTTAAATAACAAAATACATGAAAAATGCATTGAAAATGTCTTTCTCGCATACCTCAAATATTATGCAACATCATGTATATAACCATCAAGTCCATTTAATCGCATCGCAAATATGAATGTGTAAAGGCCTTGCGCCTTCACAAAGTTCCGACATGATATTGCGATGCAAATTTTTGCAATCACATATTGCTCAAGCGAGAGGTATTTCATATAACACGGCGTGTCCACGCCAATTGCGACCCGCCGATCCGATCATCGAAGATCGTTGATTAGGGGTGTCTTCCGCCAATCTTTAAGTCATTCTCTGTGTTTTCCTAATTGCGATTTGCCGCTTAGATCTAGGCCATTGATCGACCAGATCTCGCAGTTGCTATGCATTGGACTGTGTATTCCTTCAATACATGGTTTTTTACTATTTTTCATGTGATTTAGCCTCCCGATAGTGTTTTTCCACCATTCTAGGGGCTCTTGGCATGTGATTGTTTCAATCTTTGGGTGATCTTAAGCAAATTTTGAAGACTTCTAGAGTGTTTTGGATCCATTTTTGGGTGAAATGCCAACAAGGCTAATAGACCCTATATTAAGTTGGGCAGACCTACCTATGGTTTTGTGCATGGTTTTGGACGCAATGGTTTTCGGTCCATGGTATTAGATACTTCGACATGTATAAATATGTATTGTAACATTGAAAGGGAACATAATGAAAAATCAAGCTGGTAGTCATGGTTTTGGGATCTAGTGGAAAATATCTATGTATATGTGTTTAATGTGTTATTCTCTCGCATTGTTTTTTTCTATGTTTTAGAATTCATATGCAGGTGATTTCTATATGGGGTTAAAACCTACATTTGGTATCAAAGTTGTTTTGGCTTCAAGGGGATGCCTTTGTTGCTGAGGGGTTTCGCTCGGGCCTGTGGTAAACCCTATTCAATGGGAGATCTGTGAGATCAATTTTGGTGGTGAAAGAAGATAGCAAGCAATGGAAAGATAGAGATAGAGAAATTTAGTGGTCAGATTTTTGAGTTATGTAAACTCAAGATGGAGGATCTGTTGGTGGATAAAGATTAATGGATCACGGTAGATCTAGGTATTAAACCAACGGGAGTGTTCGATGAAGAATGGAAGAAGTTGGATCGGAAGGCAAAGAGCACAATACAATTGTATGTCTCAGATTCAGTATTGCTGAATGTATCAGGAGAAGCTATAATGAAGGCTTTGTGGGACAAGTTAGGGACTTTGTACCAATCTAAATCTCTGGTGAATAAACTGTTCCTACAGAAAAAACTATATAACCTAAGGATGAAAGATGGAGACTCAGTGATAGAGCATCTAAACGCATTTAATACTGTGGTAAGTCAGTTATTATCTGTTGATATTAAAATTTCAGATGAAGATAAGTGCATTAGTTTGTTGTGTTCTCTACCAGATTCGTGGGATTGTCTAGTTATTGCAATAGGTAGCAATGCAACTGCCTTGTAGTTTGATGAAATAGTCTCATCCTTGCCGATGGAGGAGATGAGAGCTGAAAATAGGAGAGTCAGAATTGGTTGGATGCCTTGTCTGTATGAGGACGGTCCCAGAACAAAAACAAAAATAAGTCATCGAGTGGGAGATCTAAATCTAGAGGGAGATCTAAATCTCCAGGAAAACCTGTAAAGGTGGTTTACTGGAAATGCAGAAAGGAAGGGAACTAAAAAAGGGACTGTAGATCTAAAGCTCTTGACAAAGGAAAGGGATCTCATGATGCTCCTTTTGCAGAGGTGAAAACCAGCTCAAATGAAGGTGGGGATGTGTACTTGGCTTCTTGAAGTATACATGTAGATTATGAGGCATGGTTGATTGACTCAGGTGCATTCTTTCACTTCATTCTCCATAGAGAGTGGTTCTGTGAGAATGAGAAATATGATGGTGGTGATGTCTTCTTAGGGGATAATAGGAAAGGTAGAATCATTGGTCGTGGAAAAGTAAAGTTGAAGTTGCAAGGTGGAAGGGTTAGAACACTTCTAGGTGTTCTGCCTATACCTGCATTGGTAAGAAATCTGATTTTTGTAAGGAAGCTAGATGATGCAAGTGTAAAAGGAGTGTTCAAGAAGGATACCTACAAGATGATTGAGAGAGCACTCATTGATGCGTGGAGTTTGGATTGGAACTCTATACAAGCTGCAAGGTAGCATTGTTGTTGAATGGTGCAATAGTTCTATGGTTCCTGAAAGTGGAGCAGAAAATGTAGTGGTCTCTGGAGAAAAGACCATGCTATGGCATCAAAGACTTGGACATATTGGAGAGAAGCGCCTTCAAATACTTCATGGTAAAGGTATGGTAGAAGGTATGACTAATAGCTCTCTCGATTTTGATTTCTCTGAAAATTGTGTCTATGGGAAGTAGAATCGGGTGAGTTTCCCTTCTGGTGTTAAGATGGCAAAACAAATATTAGAGCTTTTGCACAGTAATGTGTTTAGACCTATGAAATTTCCATCACTAGGTAAGTTTGTGTACTATGCATCATTTATAGATTACTTCTCAAGGAATACATGGATATATTTCTTTAAGGATAAAGCTGAAGTCTTTGATAGGTTTAAAGAATTTAAGGCTTTGGTGGAAAACCAGACCAAGAAGAAGATAAAGGTGTTCAGGACAGATAACGGTGGAGAGTTTTGTAATAAGAAATTTGAAGAATTTTGTAAGAAGTGTGGTATAGCACGACAGAAGACTACTCCATACACACTTGAGAAAAATGGAGTTGCAGAAAGAATAAACAAGACGTTGATGGAAAGGGCAAGAAGCATGCTCAGTGGTGCGAGGTTAGGACAAGAATTCTGGGTAGAGGCGGTGGAGGCAGCATGTTACCTGGTCAATAGAGCACCTTCATCAATGTTGGAGGATAAGGCTCCACAAGAGGTATGGACTGGTAAGAAACCCTCTCTTTCACATCTGAGGGTATTTGGATGTGATGCATATGTACATGTTCCAAAGGAGAAAATAACTAAGTTGGATAGTAAATCTAAAAAGTGCATCTTTATTGGGTATAAGAATGGTTTAAAGGGTTATAAGCTTTGGAACCCAGTAACAAGAAAGGGTGTGTACAACCGACATGTGGTGTTGAGAGAGGTGAAAGATGTTATTAAACATGAATTCTAACCAAAGGAACTTGAGAAGATAGAGTTTGAGCTTAAGGAGGAAGAATCAGACCCTACAACGGATGATGAATCAAAAGATGAAGAGCAACAAACTCCGGGTGTGAGAAGATCAATTCAAGAAAGAAGGTAGCCGGAACGATATAGTCCATCTTCTTTCTGTTCAAATTTTTCTTTATCTATTAATGATGATGATCCCATAACTGTGAAATATGCAATAGATTCAGAGGATGGCATACTCTGGAAAGAGGCCATGGTTGATGAAATGGCATCTTTGCATAAAAATGAGAATTGGGATCTGGTGGAGTTTTTGGGTGGAAGGAAACCCATTGGCAGCAAATGGGTGTTCAATAAGAAGACAAATGCAGAAGGAAAGGTGGAGAAACAGAAAGCTCGGTTGGTAGCAAAAGCTTATTCCCAAGTGTCAGGAATTGATTTTGGTGATATTTTTTCTCATGTTGCCAAGGTAGCTTCTATTATATTACTTTTATATGTTGTTGTTGCTTTTGATTTTGAGGTAAAACAGATTTATGTGAAGACGACAATTCTTCATGGGTATTTGTAAGAGGAGATTTACATGAAGCAACCCGAAGGCTTTGCGATGAAGGGTAAGAAAGAACTAGTATGCAAGTTAAAGAAGCCTATGTATGGGTTAAAACAGTGACCAAAGATGTGGTATCAGAAATTTGATACATTTATACGGGGACTTGGCTTCACTAGAAGCAAAGCAGATCACTGTGTGTATTTTAAATTAATTAGTGACTGTGTTATTTATCTAGTCTTATATGTGGATGATATGTTGCTAGTTGGAAATGACAAAGAAATTATCTAGGATTTGAAGACTCAATTGTCCCCAAAATTCGACATGAAAGATCTTTGTGCTGCAAACTATATTTTGGGCATGGAAATTAAAAGAGATCGGTCAAAGAGGAAGCTCTCATTAAATTAGAAGAAGTATTTCGAGACAATACTGCAGAGGTTTAATATGCAGAATAGTAAACCGGTGAAGGCTCCTATTCCGGTAGGTGTAAAGTTATCTGTTGAACAGTGTCCCAAGACACAAGAAGAGGAAGAGGACATGTCCCGTGTTTCATATGCAAGTGTAATCGGTAGCCTCGTGTATGCGATGGTCTATACTAGACAAGACATTGCACATGCAGTGGGAGTATTAAGCAGGTTTATGTCAAAACCAAGAAATGAGCATTGGACAAGAGTGAAATGAGTTTTCAAGTATTTGCATGGCGCAAGTGATTATGGCTTGTGCTACTAAGGAAGACTAGGATTTGACGGAGTTTTGGATATCCGTGGCTTTGTTGATGTAGACTAGGTTGGAGATCTGGATCAGAGAAGATCTACAAGTGGGTATGTGTTTAACCTATTTGGAGGTGCAGTGAGCTGGATGAGTAAGAAACAATCTATAGTGGCATTATCAACTACAGAGATAGAATACATTGTAGCTACTCATGCAAGCAAGGAAGCAGTCTGGTTGCAGATATTGTGTTAAAGTATGGGGTTAGTACGAGAAGCTATAAGGATAGACTGTGACAGTCAAAGTGCAATTTTCTTGGCAAAGAACCATGTTTATCATTCAAATACAAAGCACATTGATGTTCAATATCACTTTGTGAGGGATATGATAGAAGACAAAAAAGTGTTGCTCGTAAAGGTAGACACTTTGAAGAATAGCACAGATGCATTGACAAAATATGTGAGCTTTAAGAATTTCTCTTGGTGTAGAAAAACAATGGGCATTTTAGGGCTAAATAAATGACTAAGCTTTCTTGTGGCCTCGTGTGGAAAGAAAACAAGTGGGAGAATGTTGGGTCGTGTTATATTCTTTCCATGATTAGCCCACATAGTTAAACAGGGGGTTAGAAGGGGGGCAAAGGCCCCCCTTTGTTGTGGCGATTGCGCAGTGGGGGGGGGTCACAGGGGGTTTGAGGGGGGCGTGTAGCCCCCTTCTACGAGGTTCGAGGCAGTGCCCTCGAGACCTTTTTTTTGGACCCTATATTAAGTTGGGCGGACCCACCTATGGTTTTATGCATGGTTTTCGCACATGGTTTTGGACGCGATGGTTTTTGGTCCATCGTTTTGGACGCGATGGTTTTCGGTTCATGGTATTGGACTCTTCTGCATGTATAAATATGTATTGTAACATTGAAATAAACATAATGAAAAATCAAATACGTAGCCTGAGTGTTGGGATCCAAGGGTTTTGTTTATTTTCTCTGTTTTAAAATTAGTATGCAGTGAATCATTGTATGGGGTTAAAACCTACAAAAACTTACTATTTTCTACTATATTTTAATATGAAATTTATTTGTGAGAATAATTTCAGCAAAATCACATAAAAAATCATTTGACCATATCCTATTTGTGAGAATAATTTCGGCAAAATCACATAAAAAATCATTTGTCATTCTCACAAACAGGTTATGGATCACATAAGTTTCAATTCTATAATGAAATTTCGGCAAAATCACATAAAAAATCATTTGTCATTCTCACAAACAGGTTATGGATCACATAAGTTTCAATTCTATAATGAAATTTCCGCAAAATCACATAAAAAATCATTTGTCATTCTCACAAACAGGTTATGGATCACATAAGTTTCAATTCTATAATGAAATTTATTGTTTTTTACAAGTGCAATATTTTTAGTATGCACTTTACTATTTACTAATTTTTTTAATACAAAAAATTATGTTTTTTAATTTTAAATATTATATTTTTTATTAATAAAAATCCCTTACCAAGTTAAATTGCAATTGTAATTTTTTTTAATATAGAAATTCCTGTTTTTAAATTTTCAAATATTAGAAAAAGAAATTTACTAAATTCAGGTCAAATTGTAATATTTTTTAGGAAGTGTCTACCACCAAAAGCGTCTCCCAAAAAAATTTCAAAAAATCTTACTGGCAATATTTGAATCATATTTTTGATGGTGGAAATGGATTCAACACCATTAAAAACTTTTGAGGCACCCAAAACCTTGAAGTTTGACCACTTTACAAAAATCACTCCAAGGTTTTATCAAAATCTTAGTCATAAAAAAAAGTTTATTTAAACTACAACTATTTTTAATATACAATAAGATTTTATCAAAATCTTACCAAAATTTCCATGATCTTCAAGGCAAACAAGCAATTTTATTAGATTATGAACAGTTTTAATATACAATAAAATTTTATCAAAATTTTATTAAAATTTCCATAATCTTCCACACTAAAGACAATTTCATACACAATTTATATTTATTATAACTTTTTTTAATATTAATTTTCTATACCCAAAAAGCCGTATCGAATTTGAATTCCCGAATTTCCAGCATAACCGAATCAAATCAGCGTATTTTCGAATTGTTTCCTTATATGCTTAAGGAACTAAAATTTTAATAAAAGTGAATAGTTGAAGGTAAATTTTAAAAATCTAAATTTTGAATGGGTGAAAATCTAAATTCTTAATAATAAGAGTGAATTGTTGAAATGTAAACCTAAAAAAATATAATTTTTTTTTCAGTCAGTGAATAGTTGGATCGAGACATAAAGATTTCTATTTTTATTTTTTAAATCAAGAGTGAAATGTTGGATGTCAGACAGTACCTGGTACTGTCTGTCCTCCATGGTGGTGGAGGACATGTGGGCCATGCCTGACCTGCATCTATACATGAATTGGCTTGCTTGCTTTATCATCTTTGCTGATTTTATATACAGCAGGCCGAGTTCCCATATGTTAGGAGGAGCATACACAGCAGGTGCTTGAATCCAGAGAGTAGCAGCGTGAGAGCGAGAAATGGAAGAGGTTGGCGTTGGAACAAGCCAGTACTCAGACAGGCAACCCCTGGGCACATCTGCACAGACCGACCGAGAGTCCAAGGACTACTACGAACCAGAACCAGCTCCCCTGTTCGAGCCCGAGGAGCTGAGGTCATGGTCCTTCTGGAGGGCTGGGATTGCAGAATTCATGGCCACCTTTATGTTGGTCTACATAACACTTCTCACAATCATGGGGGTCAAGAGAGCCCCCACCATGTGTGACTCTGTGGGCATCCAAGGAATTGCATGGTCCTTTGGGGGAGCGGTCTTTGCCCTAGTTTATTGCACTGCAGGGATCTCGGGTGGTCACATAAACCCTGCAATCACCTTCGGCCTTTTCTTGGCCAGAAAGCTCTCCCTGACTCGCACTGTCTTCTACATGATATGCCAGTGCCTAGGAGCCATTTTTGGCGCTGGAGTTGTCAAGGGGATGCAGAAAGGCATGTATGAAGTTGAAGGAGGAGGGGCCAATATTGTGGCCCATGGATACACCAAGGGAGATGGGCTGGGTGCTGAGATCATGGGCACCTTTGTATTGGTCTACACTGTTTGTTCTGCTACTGATGCCAAGAGAAAATCCAGGGATTCTCATATCCCTGTGTTGGCTCCATTGCCTATTGGATTTGCAGTGTTTTTGGTGCATTTGGCAACTATTCCCATCACTGGAACAGGCATCAACCCTGCTAAGAGCCTGGCGGTAGCCATCATTTATGACAGGAGCCATGCTTGGGATGACCAGTGGATTTTCTGGGTTGGACCCTTGGTCGGAGCCGCTCTTGCATCTCTTTATCACATGCTCATCATCCGAGCCATACCCTTCAAATCCCGTATTTAGTCTCTTTATTTATTTTATAGTAGCAAAGGGATTATAGTCAGACTCTCTTCTCCTTTGGGCTATTGAAATCAGAAGAATAGCAGTAGTGTCTGTGTTGGGTTTCTATGTTAGACTGTCATCAACTAATGCTCATAATGTTCTAATGTTGGAAAAGATATGCCGCAATATATATGTTTTGTACTCTGCTGTATGCAATAAACCATTTTATAGGTTGGCTATTGCATTTGTTTTGAAGATGCCATGGATTCTGCTTCTCTGATTACTAAGGATGCACATATTACCTAAACATTTTGGGCTATGGTTCTCACATCTGGTCTCTTTTCTGTTTTCTTCAGCCATGGATTCTAACAGTCTGGTTACTAACCATGTACATACTCAAAATCTGTTTTGGGCTATGCTCTCATTGAGTTTTTTTATTTCTATTTAATAATGCTGGGTTAGGATATTGATAGTATTGGGTTGCATCTGCAACTTAATAATAAGAATAATTGTTTTTTAAGATCATAGTTAACTTAGACATAAAATTGGTCTATAAGATTTTTTTGTCTAGATACACATGTGTATCCATCACAAAATTGATGTACTAAATCTGAAATAAATATAATTTGTAATAATTTATTTTTTAAAATTATAACTGATAATTATACATAAAATTAGTGTATGAAAATTTTTTACTAGTTATATATTTTTTTGTGAAAACTAGAAATTTACATTGGCACTGAAATTAATGTATAAATTTTATTGTTTATATATATGTATGATTGACAAGACAACACCTTCATCATATAAATAAAAACACCAAAGTTTATAAATTGATAATAACATCTGCAATTTTAAATTATATTTCTTACATTGCACTGGGCTCATGGGATGTCTTATTTTTCGGACTCTCTTGTCCTTTGGGCTATTGAAGTTAGAAGAATAGCAGTAATGTCTGTGTTGGCATTCTGTATTAAACTGTCATTAACTAATGCTGATAATGCTCTACTGTTTGGAGACGATGTGCCACAATATATATGTCTTGTAACCTGCTGTGTATAATAAACCATTTTATATGTTGGCTATTATTTTTTATTTTTCTTCAATAATGTTGTGGTAGTGCATGGATACTAATGAGCTATATTTCAGTTTTTTACATTATAATAACATACTAAAGTTATGGCGAATTTATTTTTTTTGGTTGGTTGCCATGAAATTTCAAATTTGTTTGATTATGGAAAGTGTCAGAATCAATTTTTTGTTTGTTTATTCTCATCAGAGATTTGCTTCTTTACAAGAATAAAGTGATATATGAAATTTTTTGTGTGTTTTGATGAGAGACTTGCTTCTTTATAATACTAAATTGGTATATGAATTTTTTTGTAACTTTGGTAAGACTATATCTTCATCATGTCCAACTTTTCAATGGGATTAGTGAATAACACAAAATTTAAACAAAAAATGTCGAATTTAGAGAGATTTCATTTTTACCACTATTGCCAATCAAACTATTCGAAACACAAAACCTCATTATTTATTAAAACAAATGTATTCTACCATTTTAAATTACAAAAAAAGCTATAAATTGATAATAACATTTGCAATTTCAAACTATTGCTCTCACCAATGCAATGGGGTCATTTGCTGTTATTTTTCTTTTCAAAAGTGCTTTTAGATAACGTCCTATTATCAATCTGAAATCATATTTCAAAGAGAGTCCAAACCTCTAAAATACGTAACAGTAAACCGTGGTTAAACTGGCCGTGGAAAGGTTTTGTCAGGAGGAACTGGTAGACTAGAAGCCCGTGCTATAAAGGATAGTACACTAGTTAACTTGAGGTAATTCTGTCGGTCGGCAGGGTAAAGAATATGGAGTAGTCTATAATGCGACTTTTTGAAAGTCTCTTTGGTGGATTTTTCCGGTCAAAATCCCGAAGCAATTCATTGGAATCCTAATTTTGATAGCTAGTTTATGCATAATCAATGGCTCCCAGGGGTTTTCCAGGGCGCTGAATCCAAATATGCAGTTAAAAAACCATTTTAACTGCTAAAAATCAAGAATTAACGTCATTTCTTCCGCTGGATTCCGTTACCGGAATCTCCAAAAAATCGCATTATAGACAACTCCAAAGAAAAAGAATATTATCCGTTATAGGTTGGGTACGACTGGATTTATTTTCAAAAGGGAATCCACTTTACAAACAAGTCTCGTTACTGGTAAGTATAATTGGTTTGTTGAGTGGATTGGTTAGTTGAGATATTTTCTCTATAGCAATTGTTTAATGGTTGGATTTCATTCATGCAATAAATACATGATGTAATGGAGTGATTGTGTGAAAGAAAATATATATTTGTTTTGTATGTGCATATCTCTTTGTTCTATCTTGGTATCATAGTTGATAGCTCTAGGTGTGTCTATCTTGGTATGAGAGTTGATAGCTCTAGGTTTACTCCTCACATGAGGGCCTAAGAAAATGTGAGAGGAGTGAGAAACTTGGATGTGTATGTGATTTTATATTTATTTTTATACAAATCTCCGAGTAGTTATTAAACCCTTTGTCAACATTTTTGTTGCATTGGTGCAAATCAAGATAAGTTGCTAGCCATTTGTAAGCACAAATGAATTAGCATTGCATTTGAAGACTCATTTGGCAAGCAAGTGGATTCAACAAGGCTTATTCTCATCTTCCTCCTCTCTCATTGTGGATGGATCGTTGTGGATGGATCGTAAATCATAAATCCACTTTCAATGATCTACCTCTGGAAGCTGTCTACCATCTACCATCGAAAATATTGAAAAACCCAAGGCACTACCCTTCCAAGCTTCACGGCGTAGCAGGAGTTGAGGACCAAGTCTCGTTAGAAGAGTTAGGGTGTTGACTTATGTTGTATATAACTTGTAAGGTCGTTGATATGCAATAGTTTGTTGTGAACCCCCTACCTACCATTTTGTTCTTTGACTACTATGACTAGTGTATAGCATAGGCTTCACACCAAAGGCTTGTGGAAGTATAGATGTCCCTTTGAGTGTGTATGCGACTTTAAAGTTGCACACGCATGAAACCCTCAGCATGGATAGGAGGACAAATGTCTTGCTTTTTGATTTAAAGAGACTATTTGGGTCCATTGCTTCATTCTATGTTGCCGAGCCAGATAAGTGTCTGTGTGTGGGAAGGAGTCAATCTAAAATAATCTAGAGCACTTCCTATCAATAAATATTTGTGAGGTAACAATATAAAGTAGCCATTTGTTTAAACATGGAACAAATAGTTGTTGAACTTTTCAATGGGTCAATTTTTTATACTTGGAAGGTGAAAGTACAAATGAATTTGATACATAAAAACTTATGGAGCCTAGTAAAAGGATTAGAACAAACACCTCAAGACCCTAAACAATTAATTAAATGGTAGAAAAGGGAAGAGAGAGCTAAGTCTATTATAGGACTACTTTTGTGAGATTTACAACTTCACCTTGTAGACTTAGGAAAGTCCTCTTCACAAATATGGGAACAATTCAGCAAGATATTTGGGGAAAATGTTGTGAATGCAAAATTCTCTTTGAAATTCCAATTATTCAGACTCAAAATGCATGATGGATCATCATTATCTACACACATAAATGATCTAAAATCACTAATAACGTAGTTGGAGGAAATTGGGGCAAAAATAGAAGAAGAAGATGCTAAAGTTATTTTGTTAAATAACCCATCCTCAAATTATGATAATGTTATTTTCCTCAAATTATTGCAACACTTATGGGAGAAGAAAAGAGGGTGATGTCAGGTAATACAAAGGACAATTCACATGACGAGATGGTATTATTCTCAGAGGGAAGATTGAATAAAAACAGAAACTCAATAGAATGTTTTTACTGTCGAAAACATGGAGACACAACATTTAATTGTAAAACTCATGGCAAAGATATCTTAAATGGTAAATTGAAATAATCAACTAACATAGCTATTTTTGAAGATTGCCAAAGGCCAACCTTGAAGACATCTCAGATTGTGACCACAATAATGAATTTATTACAAAGCCTCTCTTGCTTTTCTAAAACAACAATGAGTTATAGTACTCGTTAGATGTTATCAATGTGTAAATGTAAGTGCATGTGAAGAAAGTTAAAATGCATAATTGACTAATGGATAAGTTATGTACTTAGACAGGTTACCTATATAACTTGACATGTGTATTTCGGTGCATACTACTAGGATGGAAACTTGTATCTAGTCTATTCTTTGGGGTAGTCAAGAAAAGCCATTTTTTCAAAGTTCATCAACAATGGTTAGAGGCAAGTATGTTTCAAATGGAAGTAAAGCGGTAACTCATGTGGTGCTGAAAAAATAGCAATGCTTGCATGACCCCAAAGTGAAGGTAATTGTTGATGAAGACCATATTAGACTCATGTGATTTTTATGTAATTTATGACTTATGTAATAATGTAAGCATTAAAGGGGAGGCTTGGAAATAACACTTACTTTAGGAAAATAGGTAAGATTGGTTTGTTGAGTGGATTGGACAGTTGGGATATTTTCTCAACAACAATCCCTCATTTTAGAAATGGTTGGATCTCATTCTTACAATATATACATGATGTAATTGAGTAATTTTGTGTAATAGAAAATATATATTTGTTTTGTGTGTACACACATCTCTCTGTTCTTTTTGTTCTTCCATCTATCAAAAGAACAAATAAAACTCAATAAATATCATGTTAATTAATTCGAAAGTAAAAGCTTGTTTTAGATTCTACTCCAAGTAAGGTTAGCATTTCCTTGTTTTTTTGAAGTGAATATGGATGTGCTTGGAATAATATATTGGAATTTTGATACGAAGTAAAAAATTGTAGTTTTTTTGGTACGTTGGTTGTCCACCATAAGTTTTTATAGTTGTTGAAAAAATTAATCTTCGTTTCACTGAATTATTGTTGTGTGATACATAAGCACTTTTTCAAAAATTGAAATCCACCTCCAATGTTCTAGACGATTATGGTGTTGTGACATTACAAAGTTCTTATGGAAAAGTGGAAGACATAGCACCTCAATGAGGTTTGTCCTAGATGGTTATAGTAAGAGCCCATTGTCACAATGAGATGAGTGAGTTTTGTTTCATTATGATTGAGTTTTAATTTCTTGAAAAACTATGTCGATAAATAATGTAATTTATTGGTTTTTGTGATGAGCGGATCCGGCTCTGCACCGGTAGCGTCTGGCTAGGGTTCTGAAGTGTTCCCCACGGTAGCGCTGACAGCCCTGCAAAAAGGGACCAACGCGGCGCCTGACTCCTCTGCTCCATTTCAGAACTGACGGGGAGAAAGTATCCGCCATGAGCCCGAATCAGGGGGGGGCGTCAAAGCCCTCCCCTTCTCGACATAAATCAAACGATGAGGTCATTTTTGGATCCATAGATCCGGACCTGCTCTGTCAAGAACAGAAGAATCACGATGATAATAGCAATCCGTTGGAAGATCGAGATCCAAAGGAGGACAGACCACAGGTCACCTCCTCCACCTGCCGTCCAATAGCCAAA
>APFE031585993.1:4442-18980 GCA_000404065.3 Pinus taeda | reverse complement strand
CCCTCTCCCTTCCTCCTCCCCCCCTTCCCCTGCTAGCCACCCCTCCTCTTCAAAAAAAACCCCCATCATCACCCCAACAATCCTAAACAAGCATCAGGCAATTCCAGAGGAGTTTCTCATCAACATGGAGATCGATGGGAAAATGAAGACCCCGCCCGCCTCGGAAATTCCTCAGGAAGACACGAATCAGGCGCAAAACATGGAAGAAGAACCAGAAAGCATTGATCTAAATGGTTTGGACATAATAGAGCTAGAGCTGTGCTCCCAAAAGCAACCATTTGAGAGAATCTCCGATTTTGATATAGAAAAGCTAGAAGTGGGCATCTCCAGAGCATTTCATCAGCACCAACTTGGTATCCAGTCAGGAGGCACCTGGGGAGGCAATCAGCGACCAAAGGACACTAAGAAAAGAGGAAGGAACACGGATCTACAGGGAACAATAGATATTGGGAAAATCCTGGTAGACTCAGGAAGATATGCGAAGTTAACGAACTACTACAGGCCCACCCAAAACAGTTAAAATATGAAGCTCGTATCATGGAATGTAAGAGGGCTCAACAGCCCAGGAAAATCTAGATTGTTAAAGAACATGATCAAGTTGGAAAAACCTCAGATTTGTTTCCTCCAAGAAACAAAATGCAACAGCGACCAACTGGGCAGCGTTCTCTCAAAAATCTGGCCAGGATGCAGATCAGTGGCTATGGATGCCACAGGAGCCTCGGGAGGTCTAGCCATTGCATGGAACCCCCAAACCATCTCGCTCACAGACTTCCTTGCAACTCATCATCTCATGCAAGCGGCCTTGCATTTCCTTGGCACCAACATCCATGGGAATCTATCAAATGTCTACTTTCCGCAAGATGTAGGAAGTAAGAAGACACTCCTTGACACCATCGAAGAGCTCAATAGAAATAGGCAGCATCCACTCTGGATTGCTACAGGGGACTTCAACATGATAACCAAGATGGAGGATAAAGTAGGAGGTAGATCTCGACTGGAGCCTGAGGTGAATCACTTCAAAGACTTCATCTCAAGTGCCTCGCTCATAGATATGCCATTCTGCAATGGTACTTACACCTGGAGGAACCGCCGAGGAGGCATCTCAGAGATCGCCTCAAAACTGGATCGCTTCTTGATTTCGGACAACGCGGTCCATCTGGGAGGAGATCTCACAGCGGAAATTCTGGCCTACTCAGGATCGGACCACTGGCCAATCGCTCTCCACTGGCAGAGGCCAGGGGACAAAACCAAAAGACCCTTCAGGTTTGAGGCTTTCTGGTTAACACATCCAGCATTCAAGGACTTCATCAAAAATACATGGGCCTCATTCATTCCCCCAGAGGGCTCCAAAATGTACCAGCTTCAGCAAAAGATCCGCTTTCTAAAGGGACATATAAAGCGTTGGAATAGAGAAACCTTCGGCAATATATTTGAAGCTCAAAAGGAGCTCAACAAGGAGCTGAAGGACATCCATCTGGAAGTCATAAACTCTGGACACATAGAAGCCACCTTAGATAGAGAACGACACATAACAAAACAGATTGAAGAAAGAAGGAAGTAAGAGGAAATCTACTGGCGACAAAAATCAAGGATACAATGGTTAAAGGAAGGGGAGCGCAACACCAAATTCTTCCATCGAACAACGGTATAGAGGAGGATGCACAATCAAATTCCCTTTATCCTCAACCATGAGAGGGTAAAGGTCGAAGAGCAAGAACAAATAGAAGAGGTACTTCTCAACCACTTTCAGCAGGTGCACCGGGAGCAAGAGGAAGACCGGCAAAGAGCGATCGGCAAAATCACTAGCAACATCCCGAAATTGGTAACAGCACAGCACAACGAAATTCTCATGTGCCCAATTCACGCCCAGGAGGTTGATGAGGCAATGGGGCAGCTCAAGGAAGGTAAGGCTCTTGGACCCGATGGGTTCACAACCACGTTCTTCCATGCTTTTTGGGATATGATCAAAGGGGAGGTATGGCAGGTTGTCGAGGAGTCCAGGGCAATGCGCTGGTTGCTCCCATCCCTTAACTCCACCTTCATTACCCTTATCCCCAAAGAAGAGAACTCCATAACTCCTGAAAAGTTCAGACCCATCGCCCTCTGCAATGTCCTCTACAAAATCATCTCCAAGGTCATAGCCAACAGATTAAAACCCCTTCTACCCATGATCATTTCGCCGGAGCAATCGGGTTATGTTGAAGGAAGACAGATTCTGGATGGTATCATGCTCATGCATGAAATCATCCACTCTCTTAAAAGCTCCAAGCAAGCCGGTATGTTACTCAAGCTTGACCTCTCCAAAGCTTTTGACAAGCTCAGCTGGTCATACATTGAAAACATGTTGAAAGCTTTTGGATTCTGTCACACCTGGGTTCGATGGATCATGAGTCTCATCTCATTTGCTCATTTTTCCCTCCTCGTAAATGGTCTCCCCTCCCGCCCCTTCAAACCTTCTAGAGGAATCAGACAAGGGGACCCCCTCTCTCCCTTCCTCTTTGTCATTATGGCAGAGGGACTGGGGAGGCACCTCAAACAGGCTCTCCTTTCTAACCAGATAAAAGGGATTTCCATTCATAACTCACTAGCATCCTCCCACCAACAATTTGTTGATGATACTATGCTCTATGGCTACCCCTCCGCGCAGGAAGCATCTCGACTGAAATCCCTGCTCAAGGATTTCTTAGACGCATCTGGCATGCATGTCAACAGCGCCAAATCCCAAATTTTTTTCTTCCACACTCCTCCGCCGGTCAAATTTTCCATCACTCGCATCCTCGGCTTCCAGGCAGCTTCCCTCCCCTCCACCTATCTGGGAGCTCCCCTTACAGCCTCAGCCATCAAGCAACCTGCCTGGCGTGTTCTCTTGGAGAAGTTTGAATCTAAGCTCAATCTCTGGACCTATCGCTCCCTCAATTTGGCCAGTCGTGTGGTGTTAATCAAATCCATCCTTCAAGCCATGCCTCTCTACCTTTTCTCCATCCTTGCTGCTCCAAAATGGGTTCTGAAAAGATTAAGGAACCTTCAGAGAGATTTTCTATGGGGAAGCTCTGCTTCTCATCGCAAATGGGCTCTAGTAAAATGGGAAACGATCTGCAAGCCCAAAAGCAAAGGAGGCATTGGACTAAGGGATCCTGAGAGCAGTAACATCATCATGAATGCCAAGATCTGGTGGCAATGGTTAACCAATCCAGACAAGATATGGGCCAGCATCTGGACTGCTAAATACACTTATAATAGTCCCCAGGATGAGCTCATCAGATGTACGCCCACTAACAATGGCTCACTCATCTGGAACGCAGCCAAGCAACATCACCAGCTCATCCAGAAGCACAGCTTCTGGGAAATACGAAATGGTAGGAGTGCCCGATTTTGGATGGATGCATGGAATCAGCAGCCCAAACTCTCCAACGTTCTTTCTCCAAGGTTAATACCAGACAGACAGGAGCAGCAGCTCGCAACGGTTCATCAATTTTGGGAGCAGGACATGGTAAACGGGTTCAGACAATGGCGCCCGAGCAACCAAATCATCACAAATGCTAGCAGGCAAGAGGAAATCGCTCTGGAAGAAGAGTTAAGAAAAAGAAGTATAAGAATGGAGAACAGTGAGGACATTCTCAGATGGGGATATAGCCCAAAAGGAACATACTCTACGTTGGAAGCATACATTCTCTTAAATAACTCCGACATCAGACAGGATCCTCTATGGGACCGAATTTGGAGCTTCAAAGTCTAGCCAAAGATTTCACACTTCCTATGGATGGTAGGACATAAAAAAACTCTCACATGGGACAAACTGAGGAGGCGCAACTTTCACGGGCCCTCAATTTGCCACAACTGCCTCAATAATGAAGAAAATCTATAGCACCTTCTAGACACATGCCCACTAGCCAACAAGCTATGGGATCAGGTCAGCTTCAGATGCCAGACACGATGTAAAGGACCTGGAGACATTATCGACACCATCAGACACTGGCCAAAAAGTCCCTATGATAGTGAGATTCTTAATCACTTGTGGAACATCATTCCAGGAATCGTAACCTGGAACATATGGAAAGAAAGGAACCAGAGGATCTTCAAAAACCAGAGCTCGTCCACAGAAGAAATTTGGAATAGAATGCACAGCAACCTCAAAGAGACAATGCTTCTGAAATCATGGGCCAAAGAGGACCTCCCCACCAAGGACAGAGAGCAAAACATACTAAACAACTGGAAGTTAGAGCTGCCTCAAGGAAACGCTACCCAAAGGACAACGAAAGGCAATGACAAGGAGGACAGAAAATGGATTGCCCCACCGGCCAACTCTTACAAATTAAATTTTGATGGAGCATCTAAAGGCAATCCTGGGCCTGCAGGCTACGGAGGAATCATCCATAATCATAAAGGCAACACCATTCTAATTTACTTTGGGAACATAGGATGGGACACCAACAACTTAGCGGAACTGGAGGGTCTCTGGCAAGGGCTACTTGAGGCCAAGCGTCAGAATCTGCAACCTCTCATAGTGGAAGGGGATTCCCAAATCATCATAGGTATGGTCACCCGCATTCATAATGGCTCTCAAACCAGAAAAGTAGCTGACAACTGGAGGTTAGAAGCCAGGCTACACAACATTGCTCAAGAGCTGCATAACCACAGAGCCCTCTCCTTTCACCACTCTAGACGAGAAGGGAACAAAGTAGCTGATCTCCTAGCCAATATTGGGGTTGAATGTCACCTTCCTTTCCAAGTAGGAAACTTGGACATCATTCCCAGCTCTCAGCAGCTTCAGGAATGTAAGAATCTTCTTCAAAATGACACTGAATCCCCGGATGCGGGTGCCAGACGATCTAGGGAGGACGAGCCACATGGCTCCCATGTGAAACACCATGCGACGAACCATGCAGATTAATTCCTCTGGCTCATCTGCCGTCAAAACGTTAATCAGGCGGGGTGGTAGTTCAGGGCATTCATTGCCGACATGGTTGACAGGATGGCAAAGCTCGAAGGGCGTTCCGAACACTGGAGTGGTATTATATACCTGGCTGGGGACTGCATTAAGCCATTGTTCCACAAATTTAACTGTCAGACCGGAGTTTGGAGGCCGAGAGCTCCGCTGTGGGGGAAAGCCTGGTGCTGGTCGAGGCGCTTGCCATCCCAGGCTGCCCTCAGGCTTGGCTCTCAGCACCTCGTTAGTGCCACAGTGCGCAGAGGATCAATCACAGAAGTTCGGAAGGCGAATTTTGAGGGAGGAAGGGTGCGGACAGAGGCTCACCAAAACCTTTTGTAGGGGGTGGACAAACCGGCCATGGCCAGGCTTCGCAACAGGCAGCCATGTCGGAGGGGGTCAGGTTGGGGCACGAGTAGGGGTCGTGGACGAGGAGATGCTGACAGGGAGCACCACCATTGTTGCTGTCGCTTCTGTCATCGTCGAGCTGGGGTCGCGCCTCTTCTGGCTGAGCAATATGTGGAAGTCAGCAGGGCGAACGTGGAGGGGCCAGCCCTCGCGGCATTTGGTTCAGTGGTCTTTACCCTGGGGAAGGCGGGAGATACTCATGGGGTTAGGGCACACGTCTTGGTGCTCTTCACGGAAATACCTGAAGCAGAGGGCGAGGGAACACCTCCAGCAGGGGAAGCTCCTCCCCCGGACAACCCAGGTCAAGAACAATCCTTGCCACCTCCATCAAACGAGGCCACGACCTCAGGGAAGGCGGCCATGGTCGACCCCTCCACCTCCCAGGCAGCGAGGGTTCCAGATGCTATCAAGTGGGCAGCCATGTGGGAGGGGATTCCTGAAGGGCAAGGATGGTGTACAATTGAGGAAGAGAAGCCCCCCGAGGAAGTATAACCCCCCGCTGCACGCTCCAGATACGGCGACCCTCTCCCAATTCAGGTCCAGTCATCTGTTTAATGTTGTTTTTCATAGCTCGGGTAACATCCCGCTCTGGTTTCATGTAATTTCTGATAAATGTCTAGTCTGTAGCGTCTATAGCGTCTGTTAATGTCTGTGTGTCGGTTATCAGCTATCTCAATCCAGTCATTTTGTCAGCCCCTGCGTGGGCGGGCTCCGTGTTGGGCCTCAGTCCAGTCATTTTGTCATTTTGGGACCAGTCTAGTGCCTCTAAAGGCCGCTCAGAGGATTTCTTGATGAATGCCTCCCATGCGTGGGAGATTTTGAATCGGTCTGTTTTATCCATGGTATCTCAGAGAGCCATGGAACTTATGATTAGTCCAGCTACTCTGCATGTAATTTCATACCTGTACATATAATAGAATTTTAGACTTTTTACCGAGAAAAAAAAAATAATGTAATTTATTAAAAGTTAATTTAACAATAAGAGAAAATTCTCACTTAAATAAATTTCTTATGCATACCTCTTTATTATTATGCAAGTTTGTACTTCTCTATCATATTTTCATATAGCTTTATTGAACTCTGTCTTAAACACCCATTTTTTATCAATAGATTATATTTCAGTGAGCAATTGAACTAGATCTCAACTCTTTATTTTATCCATGGTATCTATTTCTTCAACCATGGTCTTTCTCTAGATTCTATTATCATCCAAATATGTTTCTTCAACCATGGTCTTTCTCTAGATTCTATTATCATCCAAATATGTTTCTTGCCTAATATTTTTAGGGTCATCATCAATATATAAAACAAAACTCAAATGGGTTATACATTTATCTTTTCCTCCTTTCCCTAATTGATCTCCTTAAGATTGAATTTGAGGTACTTCATCTTCTAGTTTTCCTTCTTATGTTGAGTCAGATTCTTCATCCCCCAACTCAAACTTTATTTTCTCTAGTTCTTCCTCCATTGGTTGGACCCCTATCTCGAAACAAATTTAACTTCTCTAAATACTACATCCCAATTGTAAACAATGTTTCTTGCTAGTGGATTCCAAATTTTATAACTTTTTATACCATATTTTATAACAAAGAAAAATACATTTTTCGTCTTAATTTATTATCTAGCATACTCCTAGTTTCCCTTGAAACATGCAATATATAAGCAACACAACCAAAAACTCTAAGATGTTTAAGAGAGGGTTTTCACTAGTCCATGCCTCATGTAGATTTTTATCAACTAATGCTAATGCAAGTGACTAATTTACCAAGTAGCATATAACATCCATTGCCTTTGACTATAAATTCTTGTGATAACCCTACACCATTGTCATACATTTTATTTTTCCTACCAATGCCATGTTTCTTATTTCTGCAACTCATGTCTATAGAACTCTCCATCATTATTTGTGCTCAGCATCTCTATTTTCTTCTCTATTTAGTTCTCTATAAGAACCTTACAGTCTTTAATTTCACAGAAAACCTCAAATATATTTAAAGGAAATATATCCATTTTCTCCATCAAAACCATTTATGGATGACACAGTACAAAATTTTACTTAGTGATGGAACAATCACATGTTCAAACTCTAAGATTCATTTTACTCTTGTAGCACCATAAAGGAATCTTACCCAATTATGTCTACTATATTATACAATATTCACAAAAATTGAAATCTAATGTGTAATTAAACATACCTTCATACTTTTACCATGTAATGCTCAAAGGCCCTTCTGTCGAGTATCTCCCATAACATTACAAAAGTAGTGGGGATGATGTTGTTTTCATTTCCACCATCTAGAAAAATATAAATGTTACACCCATCACTAATAGTGTTCCATAATAGCTTGTACAAAGTCACAATCTAAGCTCCCATGATCAACACAATTTTCCCTCAAACCTTTCACATGTTTTCATTTCAAATATATTATGCAAAACTCGAAGGTTCAAATTCTGATCCATCCATCTTTGAGCAACATTTTGAGCCTTACTTGTCCTATGATCTTAGCTTTCAAGTTGTCTCCTAGGAAAATATCACCTCCATTGTAGTTTTGATATCACAGAACCACTCCCTGAGAAAAGTGATGTGAAATGAAGCACTTAATTCAATTAATCATACATCATGTTTGAATGTACACTTATATATCCTAAGTAAACATCAACTCCTTGTCTAGAGGTATTCATTTCTATAGAAGGGGTATCATCAAATATCCTACTTTTATAAAAAATCTTAGATTTATAGGTTTTATTATAATGCTTATCGTTACCACATTTCCTACATTTCCTTTTAAATTTCCCTAGAGGTTTAGATCTACATATACCTTTAGATATGGCCCTTGATGACCTATTCTTCCTCTCTTAGGAACAACCTGTTACAAAGAAAGCCTAGTTGAACACACCCTCGATGGAATTTCACCTCATTTCCTCTAATAACAAGGACGCAACTACCTCCTCAAATTTCAATATGGATTTTGTACTACCAATTTCTACAATTGGATTATCCTAAGAGTTTGGAAAAGAATGCCATAAGGTAATACACATATTCTCTTCCTCCATCTTAATACGAACATAGACAAGTTAACTTACTAGAGTATTGAAGAAATTTAGATGCTTTGTCTTGGAGTTGTCATCAAACATCCAAAGATGATCCAACTTATTTGAAAGAAAAAACCTATTTAATATGGAATTGAATGATACAAATTTTCTTACTTATCCCATAACTTCTTTGTGTTTTCTTATCCAAAGGTATTCAACAACACCAAAACTTATGGGTAGAGTTGAATCACACTATTCACATTTCTTTCCATGTTCTCCCAACCTTCTTTTGACATACCAATAAGTTTTGTATCATAGATCCACATTTACCCAATATTCTCTATCTACAAAAATATATTCCATCATTAGTTTTCATTACTCAAATTTATGGTTGTGAAACTTTTCTATTTCTATTCTTTGACTACTTGTTTTTTTCCTTTACATAAGATTCACAACCTAAATTTCCCACTCAAGAACAAGTTTATCACAACCTTAGTATATGTCATAGACATATTTGGGCACATCAACCCCTAAAAGAGTTACTTCATACCTCAGAGAAACCAAGTCATCCAAATATGTCTTTCCTCAGAAGCTCCACTTCAGAAATCATCTAGAAAGAGCCTAAATTGGACCATACTAACTACTCCACTGAAAAACTACGATGCATACTAATTGGTACACTGTTAAGGTGCGATGCATACTGTTTAAGCCTTCCATAGGGTGCAATGGGCGAGGATGGACAAATTTCCAGGACAGTTTGTTAGTTAGTTGCTCATGGAATCTTCTAGAAAAATCTCCTATGCCACTTGCCTCTCTGAATTCTCCCAGGGATGACCAAGGGAACTAGGAAACCATCTCCAATTCCCCTCTCTTCTAGAACCAATTGTAAAAAGTGGAATGACACTAAGCAATCCCCATAGATGACTCACACCCTTGCAAACATCTATAAAAGGATCTCACATCCAAGAGATCAGAGCGCTAAATGGTTGTGAATTGCAAGTAAGTATTGTTTTTTAGTATCGAGGAGAGAGCATTGCATTCTTGTTGGTGTGTTCTTGCTATTTCATGAGGTGAAGAAGGATTGATGTTGGGAGGATGGCGTTGGATTAGAAAACTGGGTTGTAATTCTCCTTATTATTAATAAAGTTCTTCAGGATTTTTCCCAATTAATTATGTAATTGTGAATGCTTTCATTTGTTCATTATATATCTCATTCTTTAATGTGTATGTTGTAATAGATCATGATGCTTTGACAGTTCTTTGTTGTTGTACTTGTGCAGGTACTCTCCAAGCGTGTTAAGTATGGGGAGGAGTTACTGGATCTCCCAAAGGAGTGAGAGATCAGGCAAGGGATCAAGTGAAAGTTCTAGGTTGGTTTCTACTATCTTTCTCTTATATGTTACATATAGGGAAGATCATTGAATTGCTTTAGACTATTTTTTATAGGGTAGCTGCCAAACCTAGAGGGTTTTTCATTCAACAAGACACTAATTTTCCCAGAAACAAATTGGCGACTCTGCTAGGGAAAAAGAGATATTTGTTTGTTGTTATTGTTTGTTTTATGTTCAATTTTATAAACTATAGACAGAGTCTGAAGCCAAAGAGGTAGCTTTCAAATTGCTCTTGCTTTGCATTTGCACAATAGATAAATTTTGCTTCAATCTATCTCTTGTTTAGTTTATGAATTAAACATTTGACTTGCAAGCACATCTAGATGCCCTTTTGGTAGCTCAGTAACCTCTTAGGACATTCCTTCATACTTTTCTTATCATTGTTTGTCAAAACTAGCCTTGATTCATTGAAAACAACTCCACATTTGAGCCAAAACCACTTTCAGTTGCACTCCGTGGACTATCGCACTATCTCCCACTGTGACTCAGTATGCATCTCACCTCCCAAGTGCAGAAAGTGTGATGCATCTAAATTTCTGTGAATCCAAGGTGTGATGATTGACTGAACTCATTGTTCCCATCTAGGACTTGAGAGTTTTGACCTATTTTCAGTTTTGTTTGGTTATTTTGCTGCATATGAACCATGTCCCTTCACTGAAGCTTGCTTGCATCATTCAGATTAGCCTCAATTCACATTAGGATTAGTGAATGTTTTTGTATATTTTTTCCTCATTTACAATCCTTTGTCGAAAAGTGTTTTAGTCTATTTGTTGCTTCAAAACAAAAAGTGTCGCAAAGTGTCATTTTTGTTGAAAAGAGAAGTGTTGTAAATTCTTCCTTCCCTTGATTATCGATTAAACTTGTCTTCATGCATTTGATTTGATTTGTTTACATTCAAAGTGTCGAAATCATTTTTCTTCAAAACTTGAAAGTGTTTTTTTGAGTCTTCCTTTCCCTTTGCAAAGAAAAAATTGTCAAAAATGTCATTTTTGAGTGCAATATTTTAGATCTTTGCTACATTTAGTTTTCTTTTTTTCATCATTCACATTAAGGAAAGTAAAAACAAATACATGCATTTCCATTTAACATTTTTTGATTTGTGTGCAAAAAGATGACTTAAGGAAATTGCATTAGTGAGTGCTCTTTGTTGTTTGCTTTACAAGGGCTTCTATGTTCTTTCCCTAGTAGTTGGGATTTTCATTGTTCAATTAAACAAAAGATTGTTTATTATTATGGATTACATCTTAGGAATTTTAGATCATCATTACGTGGTGAACCATTGAAAGGAAAACTCTAAGAAAGATGAACTTTAAAATGAACTTTAATGAATCTAACAACGCTTTGGAATCTAACGCAACACATTTAGAGGTCTAGGCTAGAGACGTGTTCCGGCGTCGTTAAAACTAGTGGCTATCGTTTTCATTGAAGGTTGGTTGATTCCTCCTCTTTGATACGACAAGTGCTAGCACGGACTTGTGCTCCCTATACCATCACGTATATATTGGGAGACCATAATAGGTTTAAATCATTTATCCATAGGAAATCAAGTATGCTGCCTTATTGATCGCAATGCACTGAACACAACATTCAAGATGATTGACTGCCATACATAAGTCCTTGGTAATTTCTCTTTAATTTATCACCAAGGTGTCTATTGCAGTTTTGTGATTGGTTTGGTAAACCTTTTTTCTAGATTCTCTAGAGTAGTCCCTTTTGTTCCTTTTCGACTCTCTAAAAGAAAAGGTCCATCTAAGCACTTGTCCTTTTAGGCTCATTAAAAATCGAAGGATACTAGAGTCATCTTTAGCTTTTTCTCGACTCTTTAAAACTGAAAAAAGCAAAGTTGTGTCCAAGCGTTGTTAAAATTAATTGAATTCGGAATAACATCATCTTCCCTTACTTAATTTTGAGTTGATCAAGCAATCCGCAATCATGGAAGAAAGTCAATCAAAACCCTGTTGTTCACAGAGATTAGCAAGTCAACCGTCTTTGCCTCCGAAAGCAAAGCCAATTTGGACAAAGCGGTCTTGTTTAACTGAGTCTAGTTCATCTGTGTTATTTGGAACTTTTG
Organism: Pinus taeda; assembly: GCA_000404065.3. Taxonomy (NCBI): domain Eukaryota; kingdom Viridiplantae; phylum Streptophyta; class Pinopsida; order Pinales; family Pinaceae; genus Pinus; species Pinus taeda. Next base: position 7,150 of record APFE031585993.1, on the reverse strand, counting down.
TTTCAACATCGTTAGAGACTTCAATGACTCCAATTATTTCTGGTACATCCGCGTTTAAAGAAGAAGTTTCGCAGTTACCAGAGGACATTAGAACTAATCCTAGTGCAACGGTAAACACTTCTGAACCTAAAACAACTCCATCTAGAGTTGGTCCAGAACCCATCCCAGTTCAAACCGAGGTTATACTTGAACCAGCAGTTGTTGAAGAACCTCCTGTTGAGACTGAAGTTCATCTACCTGAACATCTGGACTTTGAGTTCCAATATCTAGAATTGTCACCCCTCCAACATCTGTCACTGCAGAAACTATACCTTCTTCGGCCCTAAAACTCTTTTACGGACCTGACAGTCTACCTCTTCCACTTGGTCTGATTGCTATAGAGGAGATAGTAGGGGATACTCCATCTAACACCACATTTCTTTTTGGAACTGGGGTTAATTTGTATCCTGCTACTCCTCAGTTTGCTTCTTTTAATCTTGCTTCATTGCGAGTTCATGTCGAATCGTTAGGAGAACTTTTGGACAAGTTAACCATGTCTGAACAACCATCAACATCTAGGAATGTATCATTTGATGAAGCCGCGGCATAATCTACTATTGCTACTCCTTCAGTGTTTTCTGGTACACCTAAGTCACACCTATACGGTGCACCATCCATTCCGATTAGTTACCAATCACTAGCTGGAACCCACTCAGGGGTTGCTTCAGCACCATGGTCTCCCACTTATTTGTTTAGATTTCAATCTGGTTTTTCTCACATGGAAACTCAACAATTTGATCCTGCATAACAGTTTCAATTTGGGCAAACCAGTTATCAAAGACCGATGTATCCTTTAAACACTAGAATGCCGCCATATGGAGAACAGTATGCTTACTCACCGTTTCCTCCTTTTTCTGAAGGACAAACTATGAGAGTTTCCAACAATATTCATGTCAAACTGGAATTACATGTAGTGGTTGGATACCAATATTGACAGATCAACCAAGGGTTGTATATCCAGCACAACCGATCCAACCTCTGTTGAATATTCCCACTACATCTGCTGTTACGATTGTGCTGCAATCACAAGCACAACCTGTTGTATCTCAACCTCAACTTGTTCCTTCTTCCTCGCAACCTCAGGTTTCAAGGCAAGGGACTTAAGTCTCTTAGGTTGTTGTACAACAGCCACTTGTTTCTGGGGCTCAATCGCAACCTCAAGGTAGTGTTCCATTATCTGGACTGACTTAGGCACAAACGGGTATAGTTAATCTGCAACTTGGTCAATCTTCTAGTACTGGGCAACAACAGATGGTCCAACAACTATGGCTGGTGTAATATCAACAACTATAATTCCAGCAGTCCCAACCCCAGTTTGGACTTGGTTCCCAAGCTCAGACTGGATTTGGTCAATATCAAACATATCAAGGATCTAGGTAACAAGGCTTTTCCGGTTATAGGCAACCATATTTCCAAATTGGTTATCATCAACCACCCTATACTAGTTATATCCAATGATATTATCAAGGTTATCAGCAACAGATGCCTTATGCTCGTATGCAAAGACCTATTTCTTAGGTGATTCCATCTTATCCTGGGTATGCTCCACCCAACCTAAATCAACAGTTGCCATTTGTAGCAACTCTAGAACTACCAGATTTGAATTGGCTAACAAATGATCCAGTTGCTTACACCCCTTGGTGGCTCGCAATTCCGCATAAACTCCCATATGAAATTCCAAAGTTCAATGGAAATCCAAGAGAAGACCCATCAAATCACGTAATGACTTTTCATTTGTGGTGCTCATCTAACACTCTGAATGATGATTCGATTAGACTTCATCTTTTCTAGAGAACGTTAACTAGTCTAGTAGCAAAATGGTATATGGAATTGCCTAGAGCTTCTTTTGATAACTTCACCATTCTTTCCACTACCTTTTTAACCCACTTTTAGTTTCCTATCAGGTACGAAACTAGAACAAAACTTTTTACCAACTTTAAACAGACCACTTCCACTCACATATCTCATCATATTCATGAGTGGCGTCATCGTTGTCGAATGGTAAAGATGTATGTTCCTGATCAACTTTTAGCTGAGTGGTTTATTAAGTCCTTATTTCCATCTATCACTGAGGATGTGGCGAAAGGAGGAGTTGTCACAGAAGAGCAAGTCATTGCTCGTGCCCAATATTTAAATCCGAATTATACACAATTAGGCACACTCTATGACAAAATCCCTGATGCTCCTAGACCAGTTTTTACCATTCCACCCCCTCTAAAATCAAGTAGGGACTCTCATGCCGACGATGGTGTGATCGGTTCCTTAAGCACAAAAACGGCGAGAGTAACATATGGTCAAGCTCTTGCTATCTCTAGTCAAAATTCAAATTCATCTGAAAATATTCCTACCTTTGAAATTAATGATGCGTCATCTGACAAGGGAAAAAATCAAAAGCAACCAGGAGGCAAGAAGAAAGGGAAAAATAATAAGAAGAAACAAGAGAATTCCAATCCTGAAAAATTTGAAACCCCTACTGTGGAAAGGAAACCACCTCGTTATCCATGTTTGATATGTAATGAGGAGCATTTCATGAGAGATTGTCCACATCAATCTTGTTAGGCCCCTATACCAATAGGTGTCATATGTCATGATTGACTTGATGAGCTCTGTAATATGTTCATACCTTTTCTTGTTACAAAGGTTTTCCATATTTAAAAAAAAAAAAAAAA